>PVJA010000258.1:0-197253 GCA_004027025.1 Myocastor coypus
TCCTCTCTATAAACAGCCTCATCCTGTGCAAGAAGGTAGTGAGATGGTATGAGTGCTACACCCACTCCAGGCATGGGTAGCCCATATACAGTTCAAGGGAAGAAGAGAAAGAGAAGCCCCTGTTGTTCTTGTTGCTTCTGCTGTGTTTCGCCACCTTGAACTGCTTCTCTGGGCCACACCACCCTGCCTCAGAGCCATCGGATTATAGACTGAAGCCTCCATAAACTGTGAGCTAAATAAACCTATTCTTCCTTAATTTTGGGCATCAGGTATTTTGTCCCAACAATGGGAGAAAAGTAACCAAGGCAGCAAATGACTATGGCATCTGGACCCATTTCTTCCCAGCGACACCTTTGTTTGTCCGACGTACCCTCACTATATGCCTTCCTTCCCTATCGGCTCAATAATAGCTAAGTGGCTATATTTGTAATCCTACAAAATTGGTTGTACTTTGACCCACATTGTACACAATGTGTGACTTTGCTGTATGAATTACCCCTGACAAAAGCCCTCAGTGACCACCCCATTTGGGGCCTTCCTGCCCCAAAATCCAGGAGCTGTTTTTTTTTTTTTCTATTTCTAACATCACTCTCCTCCTTCCTTTGGTTTGCAACGTCTTTTCTCAGTGTTGTGAGACCACAAACTTGGCACATTTGACATCTAATAGGTCAGGCATTATATTTTCCCAAAAGTGAGTGGCTTTTCCTGTTCTATGCCCCTGTGCCATGCTAACTTGTTCTGGGACCAACCAATTGCAGACCAAAAAGTGAAACAAAATAAACTTTCCCTCATTTTAATTGTAGGTGTCAAATATTTTTATTCCAGTGGCTAGAGAGAGTCGCTAACACAATCTCCAAGGCTGCAGATCATTTCATATTTATTTAGCATCCCTTGAACAGAATGTTAATTCTACAAGCTCTGTTAGGTAAGAGTTTCATGGAAATCAACCAGACATGGTTCATAGCTAGTTACACTAGTAGGTCACCCAGCCACACAGGGATACAAAATTAATTCAGTACAGAGCTTACATATGAACAAGCGTATGCATCATATGATGTGGCATCAGAAACTGCATGTGTGGTGGAGCCACTCAGAGAAGATTTCCTAAGAGGGACTGTACTTACAAAATAGCACTCAGACTTCTGGAGAGTCCAACAACCCAGCAGAATCAGCATCCAAATAATCACTGGATTTATTTTGTTAATTATTAAGTAAGGTATTTGGAAATGAAAACCATCTGCTTCATTCAAGAGAAACCAGCAGAAAGTCATAATGTCTCTGAGGAAATTAAAATGAGAATGAAGTGCAACTATGGGGTGATTTGGAAATACCGAGACTGGTAGTCTCTGGCAGATCAATGGCAGGACAAGGAAGAAGAGTGAAAGAAATATTTTTTTGCACTGTGCCTCACAGGTAACTCAAGTCAGTGAAAGACAAGGAAAAGCATGGCTCTGGTGCAAGTGGAGCCCTAGCAGAGCGTTGAGAAATAGGTGTGTAGAGGCTGTGAGGGTTATTCAATATGGTAGTAAATAAAGGATGTGGGTAGTAAAACAGCAGGAGATGAGTTTTCTTTTTAACAGATTTCTCTAAGTGTAAGTAATGCACTATAAAATTTACCCATTACATATACATAATAATGACATTTAGTAAATTTATGAAGTTGTGCAGCCATCACCCAAACCAAGTTTTAGAATATTCCTACCATCCCCCAAAGTCACCTTGTGCCTGACTATAGTGTTTTTGTTTTCACTTTGCATGGCGGTGAAGGAGTTTAAGAGACAATCACCACAAAATATGACATCTTGAGGTACTGATTATTTTCATTAAAGGAACCTGGAGAACAGTGCATGCTAAAATAGGCTTCTTCCCCCACCCCCACTTCCTTATTATCAATGCTTAGACTCCAAAGCTGTCAGGGATGAAAATGACCCTGAATTTTCTTTTCTCATACAACATTGCCTTCTATTTCAGTTCCATTCAAAATTACCAGAGAATAATACGTTACCTGTTTTATAGGCCAAAGGACTTCCCAGAGTATTAATATATTTCTCAAGTCCATCAAATTCCCCTCAACATTTGTGATTCCCCTCAAAATTGTATGTTCACTCTCCTCTGTTACACAAAAGGGTTATACAAGAGATGATGATAATATATGGTGTCTATATTTTAAAGTTATTACAATTGAAGATACATTGCTATTAGTCATCCCTATTCTTGCCATTTCCTGAAGCAGTTCTTGAAGTCCTCCTTCATATCTTGGTGAGATATCACAAAAAGTACAGCGAAAGCTGCTCAACCAATGGAAAGGCAGGCTTATAAATACATTACCCTGTGTCCTTGTCCACCCTCTAGATCTGGCATTGTGTAACTTCTGGCTACTCTGTAAAGTAAAAATGATCAGAAAAGGCAATGTTTTCAATTGATTCACAGGACACTTAGGCACCCATGACAGTGGCTCATGACAGTGTCACTGAAGAACTGAAAGAACTTCCAGAACTGCTTCAGAAAGTGGCAAAATCCATGGGGAAAGTACATTGAAAGGAAAGTGGAGCATTGTGAGAGGGACTAACGGCAATGTGTTTCTTACTTAACAAATGTTTTCATGATTTAAATGTTCATTGTATTTTCTGATCACACCTTATAGAAGCTCAGAATTGTGGAGCTGGTAGGTAGTTACACTAAGTGCTTTCTTCCATGCATGCAATAAATTTGGGTATCTTTTAGTTATTTTGTTAGTTCATTTCAACTAATCTTTGGAAAGAGAAAGAACTTCACCTCTACCAAGGTTTTGAAGTTCATCTGTTTGACACAGATCAAGTTTGTAAACTGTTTTATAAATATCCTATTTTGAAGTCAATACATCAGTTGATGGTCATTGCGATTAACATTTTTTTGTCTTATGAATCATCCTATGTGCAGTTACATACAAGCCTTCATTTGGATATGCTTTCGTTTTACTTAGAATTGCCAGATTTAATAAGCAAAAAATAGGACACCCAGTTTAAATATCAAGATAAGCACATTTTTTAAAAGTACATTCCACTTAATACCTGGGACATATTTACACTAAACAATTATTTGTTGTTCTTCTGACATTCAGATTTAACTCAGAATCCTGTATTTTATCTGAGAGCTTTATTGTGTATAGATACCTAGAACTGTTGGGTCATGTACTAGGTCTATACTTAAGAAACTGCCAATTTGTTTTCTAAAGGGGCTGCACCACTTTACATTCCAACAATCATTTTTCTCATACTCCTTGGCATTGGCTATTTGCTAATTTTTGCATTACATGACCATTCCAGTGAATGGCTTCTCGTTGTGTTTTATCAATAATATTTATAAAGAATTGTGTTTATTAGCTATTCATGTGTCTTCTTGGGAAAATGTTGATCAAACATTGGCCCATTTTTTAATTGGGTTGTCATTGATTTGTAAGAGTTCTTAACTGACATGTTTTTTAAACCCTACAGACTTTTAATGTCGATGAAGTACAAATTTATCAGTTTGGTTTTTTGATAGATTTTTAGTGTCATCTGATCTGCGTAACCTAAAGTGAAGATTCTGTCCTGTTTTATTCCAGAAGTTGTATAGCCTTAGTACTTACTGTTAGATAAGAATCTAATAATATGGTAAGAATATAACTTTACTGTCCTTTTCTCTTTCCTATTAAAATATGCTATGTTATCATCCCAGTACCATTCAAATGACTCTTTTCTCCCATTGAATTATCTTGAGAAATCAATTGAACATAAATGTAAGGGTTCATTGTTGACTTTTAACTGTGTCCCATCTCTATAAATGCTTCTTAGCCTCAGGCCAAACACTATCTGCGTTAATGTAGTTTTATAGTATCAAAATTGGATAATTCCTCCAACTTTGTTCAAAATCATTTTGGCTATATTTAGACTCTTTGTATTTCTTGATCCTAAATTTTTTTGTACTATTTTAGAATCTGTTTATCAATTTAAGAAAACACTGCTCAAACATGAACAGTGATCAAGTTAAATCTGTAGAACAATTTAGGGAAACTGCCATCATAACATCACTAAGTCCTCTAACCCATGAACATAGGTTTCTCTACTTATTTTTATCTTAATCTCTCAGTATTTTTCAGTGGAATAAATTCATTTTTGTATTTTTTGATGTTGAGTGGCTTTGAGACTATCATAGCAAATATAATTTTAATTGTAAAGTATCAATTTTGTATCCTACAGCCTTACTACAAGTTTTAGATCTAGTAGCTCTTTTTTTTTGGTGGGACCAGGGTTTGAACTCATGACCTTGCACTTGCCCAGCAGGCACTTGTGCCTCAGAGCTATCTCCCCAGCCCCCTCTAGTAGCTCTTGTGTAGATCACTTAGGATCTTACAAGACCATGTTACTGTGAAGATAATTTCCTTTTTTTCCTCTAATCTAAATGCTTTTAGTCACTTTGTGAGGGCTGCATAGACCTTTCACTGCAATGCTGAACAAAAACAGTGTGCATGTTCTTGTTCTTAATTTAAGGAGAAAAGCACTGTCTTTCACCATTATTTTGTTGTAGGCTTTTCACAGAAGCTTCTCCCTCGACTTCTATTTTGTTCCACTGCGGGTTTTCATCATAGATATTGAATCCTGTGAAATGCTTTTTCTGTTAATTGGTAGGTTGACTATGTAGGCTTATCATTTCTGTTAATGTGGTATTGCACTACATTCAATGTTTGGATGTTACATGAAGCTTGGAGCCAAAGAAATGTGTAGCGGGCCAAGACTGAATGTGAGCAGACAAGTGAGGGACACCTGTCCAGTGTGTTCGGGGGAGCACCGTCCCACAGGCCAGAAACAGGAGAGACAAGAAAAAGAGATAGTTATACCTGGCCACCTCAATCATTTTGTCGTAGTACACAAACTTTTTGTTGTTTCAACCAGTTAATAATGTTTTAGAACTTTTGTATTTGTCACCATGAGCTTGGGACACTTTTATAAATGCAAGTAAAGATTGTAATTTTCCCATTAATCATGGCTTTAACTCTGTATCAGAAGTTTCTATATGCTATGTACCCATTCTCTTTGTTAAAATTATTTCTAGCCAAACACTGTGGCCCATCTGTAGTCGCAGCTATTTGGAAGGCTGAGGCAGAAGGATCACTTGGGCTAAGCTAAGAAATCAAATCTGGGCAACATAGCAAGACGCTCTCTTAAGCAAATAAAATTTTCTAATTTTCCATTAAGATTTTGTCAGTACATGAGTTATTTAAAAGTATGTTAATTTACAAATATTCAGTGTGACTAGAAAACATTATTTCAACCTTTTAAAATTCTGAGACATGGGGCCCGGCAGGATGGCTCAGTGGCCTAAAGCACCTGCAGGCCGCTGCAGGGACTGAGGTTCGATCCCGGGCACCACATGCTGCGCCAGCCCTGCCCTCAGGGCAGGCTGAGCCGGCCATAAAAAAAATAAGTAAATAAACAAACAAAAGTTCTGAAACAAGAAAAAAATTAAAATTAAAAAAAAATTTTTAAAAAAAATTCTGAGACATATACTATTGCACAGCATCATCTTCCCTGGATCACCACCCACACATAGTAGAAACAACAAAAGGTTTGTGTACTACGACAAAATGATTGAGGCATGTTTGGCTCTATTTCATAAATGTCAGGACAAATTAGCTGACAGCACTTTCATATGCACTTAATATGCACTTACTGATTCCATCAAAGGTATGTTTGGCTACAGTGAGTGATGTTCCATAAATATCAGGACAATGTCAGCACTTTCATATGCACTCAGTGATTCCATCAATTGTCCTATCATTTCCTGGGAGCACAACTTTGAAATCTCCAAATATTGTTGAACTGTCCATTTATTTTAAGTACTTTCATGTATATTTTAGGTTCTGTTAGGTGCATATGCAATCGTTATACTTCTCTGTTGATCCTTTCATCATGTAAAATATGGTGCTCTATTCCTCCTAGTATTTCTTGTCTCAAAGCTCACTTTGATATAAGTATAGCAATTCCAGGTCTCTCATGGTTATTGTTCATGCTATGTGTTATCCCATACTTTCAAGCTATGTATGAACCTTAAGTACCTCTGTGACATTATACAGCTGATTCTTACATTTTATCTATTTGACAATTTCATTCAAATGTTCATTCACATTTAATGAAATTATTAGTATGATTAATTTATGGCTGACATTTTGCAAATACTTCTACATTTTCAAGTCTTTTTTGCTTCTTCATCCCTTTCTACCTTTTATGTTAAGTACTAGTGAATTCTAAATATATTTAAAGTGATTATTTTAGTGGCTGCTATATGGGCTGTAGTTATATACATCTCAACTTATCATATTCTTCAGATGAAGGCTAATGTAATACAATATAGCTATGCTGGATAGTTCCTTTTAGAAATTTGCAGGATTTTAATGAGCTTGGAAATTTATTCAGAATGGATTAAAAAGCAAGAACTGACTAAACGGTCTCCTAGGGGAATACTCAGAGACTAATTCCATCCTTACGTTTAAAGCCACTATATGCCAGATTTATGTTTTAAACTCAACAATATGTAAGTATTGCTTTATATAGTATAATATCATTAAAAGAAAACATACAATTATTGTGGCAGGTAAATTAACACCATGACACATGATTGATCAGACACTAATCTTGGTACAGTGGTGAAGAGAGTACACAGATGAGAAGTAAGGTTGCTAACTAAGATACTTCCTGGATTAATCCAATGGGCCTAATGTAATCATGTGAGCGCCCTTAAAAGTGGAACAGCAAAGAAGCTGCAGAGAGATGTGGTGGAAAAGAAGAAGAGATAGGGAGTAAAAAGGTGATCATTGATGGGCATGTGAGGACTCAAACAGTTGTGGATGGCTTTCATGAAGGAAGAGGAAGGACGCATGTGCCAAGGAATGTGCTCAGCTTCTAGACATCCAGGGTTATCTCTAACCAAAAATCAGTAAGGAAATGAAGACCTCACTGGAACTCAACCAAGTTGGCCAACAATCTGAGTTTAGAAGCTTACTCATGCTAAGCCTCCAGAAAATAATGGAATCACTGGCACTTGGGGAGAAAAAAGTAATTTATTTGCATTGCTTCCATTTTTCTACTGTAGTGTTAGGACTTAACATAAACATCACTCTATTTCCTATTTACAGTTCATTTGGAATATTACTACAAATACAATATATAATTTTTTAAAACTTATGGGGAAACGCAATTGTTTTTTTTTTTCCTTTACAGGCTTCTTAAAATCATTCAAGGGCCAGGGATATAGCTCAGTGGCATAAGCATCTGCCTGGCAAGCACCAGGTCCTGAGTTTGATCCCTGGTACCACAAAAAAATAAAATAAAATAATAATTAAACAAAGTGAAAATTTATATGGACATTTTCTGTACATATCTGAAAGGGTAGAGATTACACTGATACAGTCAAAAGAATTTTGCACAAATACAATAAAATACAGAAAACAAAAAAGTACAGATGATGTCATTTTGGGAACAATATAAACAGTACAGTACCATTGGGTAATTTAGCAACACAATACCCATACTTAATAGAAGTAAAACTGCAAACCTGGAGAATGCTCTGACAAATATTAAACATTATATATACAATGAGGTAAATGTACCTTGGTCTCTTGAGAGGTAATTTAAGTTTAAAGCAATTGACATTTTGAAGCATCTCCTTGACATATAAAGAAATATCAAACACCCCATTCCATTGTCACACTGTGAAAAAGGGGATATCAAAATATGGTTCATGATACTCATTTCACAAAAATCTTATTAAAAATAAAAACATATTCACTGAAGTTCTTTTAAAGTTTTAAGAAACTGGTTGAATAATAGTATTAACTGTATTTTTTTTAAAAGCTTACCTTTACAAATCAGATTTCATAATGAGATTGAAAGTAATGTACTGGCAATCCTCACATCCTAGAAATCCAGCATTCCTAGAAAGGGCCTGTATTCCAGCATTCCAACATAGACTGCAATACCTGTACAATGCTATTCTTTAGGATCTCAAAATAATAGTATTTTTCTGCCCAGCTGTCACAGAACCATTATTTAGAATATCCACCAGTTAGAGCCACTGCCACAATCAAAGGAAACAGGTGATTTACAGTCAATCCTCCAGTGCATAGGGGAAAAAAGCAAGTCTGATATGTTTAATACAGTATTGATTTTACATGTGTTAGCACTTTGTCACTTGTTTTAGGATAGTCTCCATCTGATAAGTTTCAAACATAGAGAAAAAAAGTAGCTCATCAAGACAGCAATTGGTTGAGTGAGCACTTAAAATTTACAGTAAGGACTGAAATCCGAAATTCTTGATGGCCATGGCACTGTACACCAACTCAAGGCACTTCTTGAGCACTATCATTACAGCAGAATTACAGGCTCAGCATTTCAGGCCTGACTGTCCTACAGGGGACACAACTAACCATTGCTTCTGGCACTATTTTCCCCTGCCATACTTGCCACCCTACTTCTTGTTTATGGCTAAAGTCAGAGCAGGGTAACCAGCAGGATCATCCCAAGTCTTACCTCCATACTTGGAGACTTCTCCCTGACACATCCAACAAGTCAAGGAAATGAAAGTATTTCCTGTAAGTCCCATCAGCTATTTTACTTGGTGTGAAAAGCAACTCTTCAGTCAAAAGGCTGGGGATAGGAGGCAACGATATCGGAGACAGGGGCCAGCAGGAAGGTAGATCATGAGAAACAGACATGAAGACACGAAGGAAGGAAGGAAGGGCCAGGGAGACCTATACCCCAGGAAGTCATACTCACCCTACTCTCATTCTTTTGGGGTGCTGACAATTTGATGTGCCAGAGGATGTGTTTTTGTCACACTAATCTTTGAAGATGAGCATGTTAGGATGGGAAACAGAAACAAAGGACTATGTTTCTAAATGATAAAAAGTGTTACTCCAGTCAAATTTATCTATAGTTATAGCTATAGTAATCATGAACTTTTCATCCTCAAATAACTTTCATTTTCAATGTTAACAACTGGGCTTCAACAAAGCTGTCCCTAGACAACATAGGAATTAGATACAATAATACATAAACTCAATTTAGAACTATATTCCAACTTAAAAAAATTCCCTGATTCATAAAAAGTACATTTTATCGACTTAGGCAAGAATAGTATAACTGCAACTCAATCTTTGATGTAATGAGAACTATCTTTAGCAAAAGTTGATGACCATATATGAAAGTGAGAAATCATGTATTACAACTTTTGGTATGTTCTTAAAATTATATAAAAATAGTTCTAGTGATAAAATGCATTGGTCCCCTGGATTTCAAAAAGCAGATCTTGTAGGCTTAAGAAATGCCCCCCAAAAGTACCTGATTATAGAACGAGATTATCAAACAGGTAATACAACACAACTATAAAAACAAACCTCTCAAACACTTATTTGCTTCAATGAAATTATGGTAACTATGGAAAAAAAAAATTGTAGTCAAAATATTAGCCTCTAAGAACACTTTCCCCATGATGTTTTTAAACACGTAAAATTGACACTAGATTCCTATGTAATATGCCATTCCTTCTAGAATTACTTTGGTTTTAAGACCAAGTAGTCTTTCAAATTTATTCTACATATAAGATATAAGACATTATCAGAATGCAACTCATTCAGTATAAATGGCCACAATTTCTTCTGACCAAAATACTGTAAAGGTTATTCTGACCCTTTTATCAGGGAATTGATAGCACTACAAAGTCAGTCTTATCTCATAGCTATGATAGTTTTTCCTTTTCAGAGTAAAATCACAGTGATAAAAAGGACTCTGAAAACTGTAAAAGTCCTGCAGACTTCTAAAAACCAGTAATCATAAGACAGCTTTAACTTGATGTGAGAAGACTGTGACGAGTTTATTTTAAACATATGACTGCAAACATCTGTAGATGGAGAACCTATAAACAGAATGCTCTCTTTCCCCATACAGAGTGCACTCAATTCATCATGCAACCATGTAAATTAAGCAGTTGCGGTGTCTGCACATAGGAGATAAGGAAAGACTGAATTAAAAGCTGCCTTCCTCAGAGTGTAGTAAGACCTCAAAAACTACACTATTAACCTTACAAAGACTGTGAATCCACGGACACTTACACCTACATAACAAGTGTGACTGTCACACACATCTGTTCTCTATTTGAATTATTAACTACCTTTGCCTCTCTAAATAAAAGGCCTATTACTTAACATTAACCATATTCTATTTTAAATGTAATTTATTTCTTAAAAAAATAACACTGTCATTGATCATATAAAGAAAAAAATGGCTTACAGAATACCACACAACTTTTCACAAGCAGCTAGACAAATTTTCCCTTATAGAAAAATTAGTCTGTGTGCTAGAAATGTTAACTTACTAAAGCACTGTAAGCATCCAGAGTGCCACTTGACTTTTTAAAATATACTCAGACAACACAACTGAATTCTAAAAGCTCGAAGAATATTCCAACATGACCATGGTAACAACTGGCTTATGCCACAGTATAGTTAGTGGTTCAAACACATTTTGGTAGGAGTGGCATTTTCAAAATGGAATATCAATGGCATACCAAAAAATCTCCTTCAAAAAAAAAAAACAGAATAGGTTTGAGCTATTCAGATAAATAAACTTTTGAATTCAAACACTACAGGTTTTAACACAAAAACTTCAAGCAATTCTACTCATTTCCATTAGAAAGACACAAAGTGGCACTTACTGGTATAGTACAATCCCATTTTGAAGGCATGTAATGTTCTGAATATGTGAAAGAACAATAATGGTATACAAAATACAATTGCATAAATTATGTTCCTCACTACTATATGAGGTCCTTTTTAGACTCAAGATAAGAGTTAGTTTTAAGATCCTGAAAAATTATAGAACAGTACATTCAAAGACTGAATCAAAAAATTCTTTAGTGGTTCAGAATCCTCTGAGAATGTACTATTAACCAGGAGTAAATCACTTTCTTTGAGAATAACTCAACAGTCCAGTTCCTTTGCCCTTAGGATGATCTTCATCACAGCAGTTACCTAAATTTAAGACGAGCAATCATTTTTTAAAAAACAAGTTTCATTAATAAAAATAAAGGTAGACTATACAACATTTTGTAACTGTCCTGGGAAAGAAGTGTTCATAGTGCACAGAGAGGACCCATATGGCTGTTTTCTGGGTCCAAAGCAATCCTGGGAAGTTTTTAATTGACCTTATTCGACTGTTGCAAAAGGAAGCAATATCCTCCTGTTCCCTCTCAGTGAGGTAGAACAATTGGCCACAAAAATGAAAACCCAGGAGCAGATCTGAAGAAAAAGTACAGTTCAGGCAAACATGCAGAATTACATTTTGATGCCTTCCTGTTGACTGAGTTGTGACAGTGTCTTCTTAATCCGCAAAGCTGTCAGCCTAGCCGCTCCATTAGCATACCAACATTCTCTCATTATTTTAGCCATCACTCTCAGGGCCTACAAGAAGATATAAGAAAAATTATTAATGTACATACTACTTTTTCACTGATCTGAATAAAAATCTCTTCCTATAAATTTTCTTCAAAAATTGCACACACACATACACACAAAATTGTTCTAAACTATAAAATGAAGTACATGGAACATTTGCAGGGTGAAGCTCAGGATAAAACACAAGGAGTGGAGGATCAGCTTAAAGAGCTGTTCTTTCCAAAACTTTATGCGGATGGATGATCCATTCTGAGAGAAAAAAACATAAGGACTTTGAAAACATGAAAGCAAAATGTAAATATATTAAACAAAGTTTTAAGCTTTTGGGCTGGTGATATAGTTTAGCTAGGCAAGGTTATGCAACCACAGCACTGAAGTTAGATCTCCAGAGCCACATGCTGTGCCAGCCCCATCCCCAGGCCAGGCTGAGCTGGCCATAACATGAATAGTTTAAAAAAAAAAAAAAACATATTTTAAGCTTTCTCCCCCAAACATGGGCAGCACTTTCTATATATTCCTCTAGCCAAACAACCTTTGGAAATTTGAGCAGCCCAAAAGGAGCAATGTGAAGGGTGTCAGTAGTTTCCCAAGAAAACAATAATGAGGTCACCTGAAGACAAAATCAGTAAGATCTACCACAAAACAAGAGCTTCTTGTCAGCTTCTGAGCCCTTCTTATACCTAAAAAGAGTCTCATCATACATTTGTGATATGAAATGGAGAAATTGAAACAGAAAAAAAGCCAATTTGGAGCAAACAAACTATAAAGAACAACATAACAAAAATCTATCATCAATGGCTGACTGCCTTCTTTGCTAGCATGTACAAGGCCCTGGGGTCCATCCCCACACATTATATATATACTTAATATTCTGAAAGATTTAAAAGAAAACATTAATATACTCTATGTTTCATTTCCCCTGGACAAATTCCTTACTCAAAGTTGCTTAAGTCCTTGTATTTCATATTTCATGTCTTCCTCCAATGTCTAGTTATAAACTAACAATGTTTAGTAATAAATGGAGGTAGTATTTTGAAAACAGTAAGTACTCCTAAAAATTAAAAATGTGAAAGTACAAATAGAAAAAGTAAATAGAAGAACTGCAAGATAAAGATAATAAAGCTCCTAGATGGTGAACAAAAAAAATAAAGAGATGAGTAAGATGACGGGGAAGATAAATTACAGGGCTTGCTTATGAGGTCTAACATTTAAGTGATGAGAGTTAAAGAAACAGAACTGAGGAACATAGAGGAACCAATTCTTTTTTTCTTTTTTTTTAATCTATCTGGTACAGCATCTTACTATGCAGCTCAGATTTGTTGTGATCTTCCTGTTTTCAGTCTCCCCAGTACTGGGATTACAGGGGCGTGCCACCACACCTGCTGGACTTGGTGGCCGGCTCAGTGTACCTGGTGATGGGGCCAGTGAGGCATGTTATGCTGGACCTTGAACCCCAGTCCCTGTGCTTGCCTAAGCAGGCACTTATACTGCTGAGTTATCTCACTGGCCAAGAGGAACCAATTCAAATACTTAAAGAACACTTTTGTCTTTGTTACTTTTTTCTCATTGCTGAAACAATGAGAAATTAAAGAAGGAAAGGTTTATTAGCTCAAAATTAAAGAAAGAGAGGCTTATTAGCTCACAGTTTGTGGAGATTTTAGTCTTTAATCAAGATAGGGTGACATGGCACAGGGGTAACAGTCCAAGATGGCAGAAGACAGCAAAAGCAACAAGAACAAAGGGAGGGAATAAGCCTCTTTCCTTCCCACATATTGTGAGCAGGCTACCCTCACCCAGCAGGCATGCAGCACTCACAGTCTCCCTGCCTTCCTCTTAACACAGCTGAGGCTTAATACAAACTAAGGGCTCTGGCCCCCTGCTAACTCACTTAGTTAACCTTCTAAATTTCTCAAGGTAACATAATGAATATCAGATTCAAGGAAGATGAAGGTAAATTAAAGAGAGCCAGAGAGACTATGAAGACAAAAGATGAAGGACACTGTAAGATAAAAGCTATACATCTGATCATAAGAGCAACCACTCCAGACTGGACACAGAAGTCTCTCAAGGAGACTTATTTAGGTATTCTATCAGTTTCTTACTCTTAACATGTTTCAACTATGCCTCATACAAATTCTAGGCATGCTGTATCTGGGCTGGATATTTCATTTGGCTAGAAATAGGTAGTATATTTTTGGTATTAGAGTCCTTATGGAATACTGTATCATTTTAAGATGTAAAATCAACTATTAAAATGATCAGCTTTTTACTACACCTAAGCTACAAAACTTCAATCTGTTTCACTAATACAGTAATAGCAGCAGTGGCAATTATAAATAAGGAAGTATTTCTAAGGCCTTTTCCTAAGAGCTGGGAATGAAAAGCTTGCATTGGTGGAGAACATTTTCCTCAAACTCCTGGTTAATGGATACCTGGACAATTATCTGTGAAGTTATTGGAAACTGCTCTATAATCATTTTAGTGAGGTGTTCATTTTACAAAGTGGTGTTGAGTTCTAGAGAAGTGAAAAGACCTATAAAAAATCCAGACCTGCCAGACTTGTCCAGAACATCAGCCTCCTAATTTCTATCTTGTACTCAGGGCACTATTCTGGGCTGCCCTAGCTGAAGGAAGACATTCACTTACTTCACTTGGCAGTTAACATTTGCCAGATATGCTGAAGGCCACTGCAAATACTCCATGGCCCTTTCAAGGTGCTTGTGACTGAACATGAAAACCCAATTATTTTACTTCTACTCTCTGGTTTGACTGCTATAAAAACTAACAAAAGAGAATTCTTGTTTTCCTTTAAAAAAATAAGCAAATTTCTGCTTAACAAATAGAACTGGTTTAGAAAATAGCTTCATATAAAGAAGAAATACTCACTTCACAGCTCTGCCATCTGTTTGGAATATTTGGCCTCAACTTCTGTTCACAAACTACTTTTCTCATTTCTTCAACTGATGGATCAGAAGGTACAAGATCATAGTAAGGCAGCTGGTAATCTTCATGAATTCCTGTATTAATTTTAAAAATTACTTTGAAGAATTTATATAGTAATGCTGAATGACATTAAGTGGAACAAGGCTGACAGTTTTCATTATTTCATCGACATCTACATCAACCTTCCCACTGGACATGTACCTTAAAACTCAATAGTGCCATGAGCTCAGCAAAAGGTCTTTTTAAATGATGGTTAACTATGATCTTTGATGACCAGGATCGCATTTTCTCCTAGTAGCCCACTGTGTAGTAAATGTGTGAACTCACAGTCTCTCCCTGGGTGTAACTCTACATGGCAAACCTTAAGTGCAAGTCCTTCTGCCTGCATCTGTCAATAACATGTTCTACTGGCTACAATACCAAAACATATTCTGCCCCCCCACCTTAAAGAACTGAGGTCCTAGATCTTAGCCTGGACCCCACAGCCTAAGTCATTGTTTCTCAAATAAACAGAAACAAGTGTTTAATCTAAAAATGAAAGCTGAAAATTAATAAACTTTAAAAAGTTAAAAAAAAAAAAAAAAGTAGCATAACTGCCACTGCATTAATCTCCAACAATCACCTAGGGAAAATTATCAGTTAAAAGCTCAAGGACATGCAGTTGATCCAGGCACATACTACGAACAGCTTCTTAACTGGCCCCCTCAGGGACCATCCTCTCTAACTACAGACCAAGAAAACAGGGCTTACGTTCTGATGCTTCCCAAGACTCAAATGGAAACAGGAAAAGATGCAAGAATTAGAGCATGCCAAACCTCACTCCAGGTTTTATCTCTTGTTTTCTCTGACATTCTCAGTGACACCTGGTAGTCTGTTGAACTACAAAATTTCACTGAGTGAAGAGGTAATTCCTTAACAACTTCTGCTTAGAACAAACTGTTGGGGAAAGAGAGAGCAATTTACCACCAATGGAGCATCGACGAGCTATTTCCCAGAATACTAAGCCCATTGCATAGATGTCGGCACGTTTAAAGGATTCAAAATGTTTCATATTTATGGAATCATCTAGAACTTCAGGGGCCATGTACCTAAAAAGCAAGCCAGTATTTTAGTTTACTGAATGGCAGTCACACTATTTAAATGTTTCATACATTTCCCTTTACTCCTGAGAATAGAATTTAAAAGCACAATCATGATTAAAGTTTTGCCCTTTTAGCATGGTTCTACTATTTTAATAAGTAACTCACATTCATAAAATTTTCTCCATGTACATGGAGTACACAGTAAACAGCATCCACTATTGCCACAGTGGTAACAGTCATCAATTTTTGAGTCACACACACACGGTATTATATAACCAGGGTCTTAAACTGAAGAAAAGTATTAAATATCCACATTAGTTTTCACATTAATGATATTAATACCACAAAATGTTCAAATGGCAGTTTTATGTCATTTGTGATCTTGGTTTCCAATGAAAAACACACCTATAATAGGTACGGTGGTTATATATACCCTAATGTGCACCATATCATGTATAGTGCAAGGACTACGGATTTTAGTGCAGAAGTCTTTTTACTGCTATTAAACAGGATAAGAAGGAGCTAGGACATACTGCTGGAAACAACAGAACAGGTAAAAATGGATAACAGTAGGCATACTGACATGATGAAGTTTCAAAAAGCCTATTAGCTTTTAGCCCACAAAGATCTGCAATGAACCCTTTGGAGGATCCCTTAGCCAGTCAAGAGTTTTGAAAATCCCAACCCAAAAATCGTAAATACAGATTTATTTATTTGTTTATTTTTTCAGGACTGGAGTTCAAACTCACAACCTTGCCTTTGCCAGGCAGGCACTTATGCCACAGAGCTATCTCCCCAGCCCCTCAAAAATATACTTTTGATAGGCTAATGTCATTGATTATTTCCAAGGTCAGGGCAGTAGTTAGGTGTACAGAAGTGTGATAACATGAGGTAATTAAGGAAAATGAATGCTTTTAGGTTAGAAGACTCAGCTCCTCCACTTATCATTCATATAAAAATAGTCACATTATTTAACCTCCATGAGATTGCTTCCTTATCTGAAAATCCATGGTAACACTACCTATCTAAGTAGGTCCCTCTGAAAACTTTTGGATTCACTGAATATTCATTAAAGATCTACCACATACTAGGGACTACGATGCTGGGAATACAAGGCTGCTCTCAAGTTTACAATCTAATAGAATATACAGAGCTATCTACAAAAAGTTCGATATAACACATTAAATGCTTCAGTGGTCCAAGTTCAGCATCTTATGAGAGCTTTGGGTAGGGATACTCAAGACTCTTGAGGACTAGAAAAGGCTTCCTATGAAAAAGGAAAGGAATAAGTTAGAAAACAATAAGGAAGTACATCTCAGGTCATAGCACATACACAAAAGTTATAAGAAAGTCATATTTTTGGCAACTGAAAATAGGAAAACAGTTGGCCTAGCTGTAGCACTGTTTGACTCTGACTTTAATGAGGCAACATATTAAATAACCTACTAAGATACCTGGCATGTATTAAGTACCCTATAAACATTAGTTGTTCTGTTATAGTTAACATAACTAATTCATATACTGAATACCATTTATTCACAGTGTACCTTTTCGTTCCCACTCTGTGGTTTGGAGCAATATCAATTGTATCTGTGGCTGAATCATGTCTTACTGCCAGTCCTAAGTCTGCAATGCAGCAGGTCCCATTCTTCTTCACCAAGATATTCTTTGATTTCAAATCTCGGTGTGCAATGGCTGGCTTTCCTAAAGAACCAAAAGTCAAATATAATTACTTAAATAATATTAATCCCAATTCTACCCTTTAGGTTCAAAGGCCTCTCTTGTACCAGTATGAAAGCATTTCTTATCACCCAGGTGATAAGAAAATAGTAAGCCATTACATCAAACATGACTAAATTCCATTTTTTTATAGGAAAGGGAGAAAACAAGACGACCCAAAAGACAATGCTAAAATAAGATAAGCCTAAAGACTCAAAGACTAGGGGTGAAGACCCAGGTGTAGTGGCACACACCTGTAATACCAGCACTTGGGAGGCTGAGGCAGGAGGATCAGTGCGAGTTCGAGACCAGCCTGGGCTACAAAGGTGAGCTCAATGCCAGCCTGAACTGCATACTGAGATACTGAGACCCTGTCTCAAAAAGAAAGAAAGAAAAAAAAAAGACAGGGTGAAACAACTGTTGATGTTTGTTGATATTTTATGAATTATTTACAAGTCACAGATTGACGCTCCAACCTCAGAACCAAGCACACAGATTATTTCCTTTTCCTATCATTCCAACAATGCACTCAATATTAAACATATTATTTAATACTACTAGAAAAAATGCTGTTAACAATAATTACAAACTGATGACAGATAGTTATGATAGTTCTGGAAAACCTATCTGGCAATTTCTCAAAGAAGTAAACCAAGTTACCATATATAATTCAACTATTTACTCCTAGGTAATATATTCATGATAACTAAAAGCACACATCCATATAAAAACTTGGAACTGCCAGGGGCATAGCCAAGTGGCACAGTGTCTGCTTGAGTTCATTTTCTAGTACAAAAACTTGAAACTATTGTTCATTGCAAGAGTATTTATGATGACCAAAATTGGAAACCACCCACATTAGCTGATGAGAGGATATATAAAATACGGTGTATAGATCCACAAAAAAGACTATTACTTAGTCATAAAAAATGGTGTACTACTGACATATGCTACAACTTAGGTAACATGCCAAATAAAAGAAATAAATCATAAAAGATTATGTATCCCATAATTCCACTTATGTGAAATGTCAAGAATAAGCAATGTATAGCGACAGAAAGCAATTTAGTGGTCATCCTCAGCTACAGAGTTTGGGGAAGAAAGGGAATAATTGATCATTACTTCAGGGTTTCTGAAATAATGAAAATGTCTTATAATTAATTTGTGATGATGGTACACAACTGTGACTATTTCAAAAAACAATAAAATATATATTTAAATAGGTGGGATTATGATATGTGAAAGGGAATTCAAAAGAGCTGTTCTCAAAAACAAAGATGGAGCCATGATGTGGAACAGCACATGTTACAGAGAGGGAGAAAGGGAGCCACCAGACAGCAAATGGACAAGAGCTAAACCAGAGGATCAATCAGCATCTGATTTTCTATATGACACAAATTATCACAGGATAAAATTTCTATTTGTAAAGTTAGAGCCTTCATACAAATGAGAAGGGTAAGACTTTAAGAAAACAACGCAACTATTAAAAAAATAAAAAAGCCTAAACCAAGTATGGCGGTGCACGCCTGGCAACCCCAGCACTTGGAAGGCTGCCTAGGCTACATAGTGATTTCAGAGTTAGACTGAGCTACATACATAGCAAGACCCTGTCAACAAATAAATATGTAAATAGTCTAGGTTCATAGAATATTAAAAACTTGTTTTAAGATTTGAGGGACAAACGAAACTTCTTAATTTGTCAACTATAAAACTATAGCAAATGATCTTATTTCAGAGTTGAAAATAATTACTAATAGTACTTATATATCTTGTCATTTAAAATATTTTCTTTTGTTTGATATAACACATAAAAATATATTCTCTGAGACTAAATTCTTAAACTGTGATCCTCAAAAACTACAAATAAGGCTAAATGCTATTTTTTAAAGAAATGAGTCTATTTATTGATTTTTGCTGTGCATGATGGTTATATATATTGTAGAGAGTTAATACATATACACAAACCTTAATTCCTTTTTTTTCTATTTCTTTTGTGTGTGTTTTTGCTTTGGTTTCGTTCTTGTTTTCTGGTACTAGAATTGAACTCACAGCCTCGTGTTTGCCTGGCAGGCATTGTACCACTGAGCTACATCCTCATCTTTAATTCTTCTTTCATCACCTACCCCTCACACACCTCTTTGCTCCTTCTAATTCTTGGTTCCATTCTCATTTGCAAAAGCTCTATTTGCATTTTCTGTTCAATTTTTTTTCATTGTCTTTTGCTCACCTTCGTCCCCTCTCCCTCCATCTTTTGCTCCTTTTCCAACTGACATAGATCTCCATACATCTTAATATCTATTATTTTGTTGAATGCTATTTTTAAAAACTCACAAAAATATCAGTGTAGTTACAATGATTAGAGAATTTTTAAGCAAATTTCCACATTTCCAAATGAGACTCAACAGAAAGAGCATATGTTCTAATCTAAAATATCCATCTCAAATATCTCCAGGTAAGCTGACTTTTAATTCTGAATAAACATTAGATTCATGAGAATGTAGAGTTTAATGAACCTATTTAAAGAATTACCTTGAGTACCAACTATCTCCATGTGAAGATGGGCAAGACCACTTGCTGTAGACAAGGCGAGCTTGATCATTCCTTCCACAGTAACTGTGTATCTATTCAAGTAATCAAAGAGGGACCCATGCTCATGATAATCTGACACCAACCAGAGTTGAGTCCACGTACCATTGTCTGCAAAACAAAATAACAATGTTTCTGTTGGGTTAAATAGTATTTATGATGTGTTTATTCAGAAGTTATTCTGCTTTACTCTCAATCCTGAATCACACAACTTCAACAAGATATTACTTTTAAGTTTGTCTCCTTCACATTTTCTTATATATTATCATATATCTTCATAGACAGCCCCCTTATATCCAGAGTAAGTCCCTTATTATAAAGATAAGGCAAGTATAATTAACCCTATTTAAGAGATAACAAAAAGTTCACAGACAATAACCTAAACAGATAGTAGCAGAGGTATAGCAAGCAAAGGCCCAAAAGCCAGGTCAGATTAGGTACTTCTATGGCTGTTTCTTGTGCAGGTACTGGGAGGCTGGGGGAATAAGAGAGCCCAATAAGACCACAATTAAGAATAGAATAGTACAGGACAAAACTGACGTAAGCTTCAGTTGGAAGTGATGAGCTAATGACAAGCATTAGAGACAGAAGATGATAGACAAGATGATTATGATTCCAAAGTTGCTAGCTTATAAAAACAAAATCGGTGTTACTTTTGACACATGGGAAAGCTATGAAGAAAACTAGTGTCAGGAAAAGGTTGAGAAATCTTGGACTGAACCCAGTTTTATACAGGGTGATTTTGAACCTGAACAACTAGAAACATAGCTCCTATAATTTCCCTTTATTAGTTGATACATAAATTTGAAATGTGTTTTTCACTAGGAATAATGGTAAAGATGCTAGCTAGGTTTGTAGGCTCGATCGTAGTTCTCAACCTGTGGGTCGTGACCCCGGTGGGGGTTGAATGACCAAAACACAGGGGTCGCCTAAAGCCATTCCGAATCATAACTGTAGCAAAATTACAGTTTTGAAGTAGCCACCAAAATTATTTTTCGGTTTGGGGTCACCACAACATGAGGAACTGTATTGTGGGGTCATGGCATTAGAAAGGTTGAGAACCACTGGGCTAGACTGATCCACAGAAGCATATTTAACCTATAAGTAGATGAAATACCACATATTTAATTAAATCATGAAAAAAATCCATTATAACATTAAGAGTACAATTAAAAGATAAGTACTTAAGTCATTCTAACCTGAGCTGGAATTCATGGCCTGCCTGTCATTGATTTTATGGCCTCAACAAGCATCTAAACCAGTGAGTCTGCTTTTTCTTTCATACAAGAATAATATCTTACTTTGTATGGCTTTAAAAATAGAATACTTTTTTTTTTTTTTTTAAGTAGACAGTATAGTGCTCTTGGCTCATGATAATTTACAATGCACTGTCACCTTCACTATTATAAAACAAAAGAGAAAAAACCCAAGCTAACACAAAATAGCCTGTGTATTTTGAAGGCTGCTACTCAGAAAAGGAACTAATTAGAAGAACTTAGGGAGATACAAACACTTCAGATGCTGGGGGAGATTTCTGGTACTTTCAAAAGGACTTAAAGAGACAGCTATGGTTTACATCTAAAAAAGCCCCCAAGTCTCATGTGTTCAGAGGCTGGGCTTTTAGAAGTGATTGCACCATGGGGCACTACTCTTGTCAATTAATCTACTAATGAGTTCCTAGCCTAGGTATGTCCAGAAAAGGTGGGTCATTGAGAGTATGACTTGGAAAGGTATATATATTCTTGCCATGCTGTTTCTGCCAGCTAACCATAACCAACCTCTGAAATTATGGCCAAAACAAACTTTTCCACTACTAATATAATAAACTGGTATCAACAAGTGAGGCTGTTGCTATGACTACCTGACCACATGACTTGTAATCCTTAGGAACTTGTCTGTGGGAAGAGTTTGGAAAGGTTAGAGAGGCTAGAGACGTCATACAACACAATAAGCCGAGGCTGACGGGCAATTTTATTTGGAGCTCAGAAGATCAGAATGTTGACTGGAATGTAGACAATAAATGCCAAGACCCCTCAGGTTTCAGTTAGGAACGGGGAATCTACTGAGAAGTAGAATATAGGCCAAATGTGTTACACTTTAGCAAAGAATGTGTCAATATTTTATTCATGTCCTAATACCTTGTATCATGCTGAGTTTAATAGGTAATAGACTAATTAATCTGCCAGAGGAAACTTCAATGAAGCTCAACATACAAACTGTGACATGGGTATTGGCTGACTACTTTCAGCCAGATTTATAATGAGCACCAGGGTAAAAAGTAGACCCATAGGGTATGAAAATGTGACTTGACAAAAAAAAAAAAAGCACCTATAATGTTGGTGTGAATGACAGTGTGACAGGTGAGCAAATTAGTGCTAAAGCTGCCAAATTTTTTCTTGGGACAGTATGAAAGATCCCCTAAGGGCATCTTAGGAAATGGCCAGACCTCACCTACTGCAGTCTCAAGTTTGGAAAAAGCAGATGGTTTAAGATTTTGCTTTGAGAAGAGGGTCCCTGTATATCCTGATCATTCAGGACCATCTAGGGAAGTGTATCCCAAAGTTCTGCAACCAAGACAGTCAGAGGCCACTGCAGCCATAGTGTACGGGGTGCCAGGATACTGTTTGAACTAATGGCAAATTTTAGTATCACCCACATGGTGTTGATTTTTTTTTTTTCAGGCAGAATAAAATAGTTGTGGAGTCATGGAACCTGCTGATCAAACTTCAAAGAAAAGCCTGAAATGTCTGACCATATTCCTCTTAGATGATTACTGAAACTGTGAGAATGAAGCCAAAGGTTCAGTGGAGGCCCCAGGAATTTGGACATGCAGAACACCTGCTAAGGAAAACCACAGGCAGTGAGCAGAGACAGCCAAAGAGGAGGGTGGGAGTTGTAGGGAAAAGGGGAAGGACATAGCAACCTAGCAAGGTTGCAAGGGTGGCACTGCCCAAGCCCTCTGAAGCTCACAAACTCAGCACAGATGCTGGCAATAGAGCTATGGGATTAAATTAAATTTTACCCTGCTGGATTCTGGCCTAGTTTCTTTCTCTCCCCCATTCTTTCCTTTACAAATGGAAATGTTTACCTTGTGCTACTGTACACTGGAAGTATTTAACTTGCATTTTGATTTATAAGACCTCATAACTAAAGAGTTTGCTTTGAGTTTTGGAAGAGACTTTGGACTTGGACTTTTTACCAGAGCTGAAAATTTAAATCTTTGGTGACTCTTAAAGCAAACTAAATGCTTTTTGCATATTGAGATGGACATAATTCTTTTGGGAGCCAGGGGCACAGTGTTGATTTAGATCTAAAATTGTGCCCCCAAAAGTCTCACAGGTTCAAAGGTTAGGTTTTTAGACAATGACTGGATTATGGAGTCACTATTATACTCATCAGTGGATTACTCAGTTCATGAGTTTCTACCTGAATATGCTGTTTAGAAGGTGAGTCTTGGTCAGAAGAGGTGGGTCACAGGGGTATGACCTAAAAGGGAATGTTCTTGTTCTCCTTTCTCTCTGCCTTCTGTCTGACTGCCATGCATTGAGTAGGGCCTCCAACATGCCTTTCCAACTACTATTTCTGCTATAGAGCCAGCCAATGATGGACGTAAGCCAAAATAAACCTCTCCTCCTTAAATTGGGGCTTCAGGTATTTTGTTAGAGCCACAGCAACGTGACTAATGAAAGAGACTAATGATAGTGTTCTTTATAAGTTAAATTAAGTAATTAATTAATTATAGGAACTATATAAAATTGAAACTTCACTTTCCCTAAACATAGGTATCACTACTTTATATGTATGCTTATTAACCATGACTGAATTTTCAAAGGTCACAAACACAAGAAATACAGTAGATGAAGGAAATCAGAGATTTTTCTGAGGCCATCAACTAGATGCAGAAGAAGGTTATAAAAGGCCATGCAATGAAAGAGTTGTCTGAAACGGAATTAATTAAGTCAGAAGGATGAAGTTGAAGGAAAAAGGAACTAGAGTGGAAGGGCTGGATTCTGAGCCAAGTATATTAACCCCTGACAAAAAAAGAAAGGTTTGAGATTAACTAGGGTCAGCTAATTCCTCTAGTGGCCACCAGATGACAGCACTCTCTTAGTTGCTGCTTAAACAAATTCAATGAGAAAGCTGAGGAAACAAGAGCACCAGCATTTTGTGCCCATGTGCTTGCAACCTAGAATGTGCCTAAGGCGCTAGGTAAAGTTGAGGCTTCAAAATGTAGATCTGAGTCCTACCACCATCACTGTTTCAAACCATAAATGTAAGTAAGTCCTTTAAAGGAAACAATTACTGTAAGATTAAAGCCCTCTTTAAAATTATTAAGAAGAATGAGACTTTGGAAAAACAAGGTCACTATTAAGAAGTCCTGTTTAAGGTCACAAAATATAATAAAAGGCTGTTTCAAGAACTGGGGGAGTCAAAGGCACAAGAAAATGAGAACTAAGAACTTGGTCAAAATGGGAGTACTGCTTTTGTTTAATTGTTTTTAAATAAATAACACTGAACTGTTATAGTCACTGATGGTCACTGCCTAGATTCATCATTCTATCTACTATAATTAAACATCATATACTCCCTGACATGACAATGTAAGAGAATATAATACACCTAGTATGTATTTCAGGGAAACCAATAAAATCTCAATCAATCAACTTCATCCTTTAAATGTAACTGCCAGTTTTCAGAAGATTAAGTTAAACGACACTATAGAAATTTGAATAACAAATTACACAATGAAACCCACAAGACAAACAATTTGGTATCTTCAGCAAATAGACCGCAGCAAGGAAAAAAAGAGAAGAAACCTAAAGATTTTGAGGGATACATGAGAAATAAAAACCAAACACAGTATCTGAGTTATATTCCTATGTATATGAACAAATGGTGTTTTGCTTTCTTTTAAAAGGAGACACAATTATAAATTTGAACAGAGACAGTTTACATTTCAAAAAATTGACAATGGTAGGATAACTGTTTCTGTTACAAGATTCCTTATCATACAGAGAAATACACCAAAAGTGTTTATGAATGAAAAAGAGATGCAGGTTTGGCTTCACATAATTTGATATGTGGCACAGTAGGCATGATCATGTATCACTGTCTGACAGTAAGCTAACAACTAATGGACCTAGCAGATGGGGAGTCATTATATCATTCTCTACTTTTCTATAAATTGCAAGTTTTCTACAAATTAAAGCTTAAAAAATAAGCAATACATGTCTGTTGTAAATAAACTGGAAAATACCAAGTGAGAACAAAAAGTAAAATCCTAGCTGGATGTGGTGGCAAATGCCTGTAATCCTAGCACTTGGGAGGCTGAGGCAGAAAGACCACTATGAGTTTAAGGCCAACTGAGACTCCATTTCCCAAAAAAAAAAAAAAAAAAAAGGTAAAGATCATAAAAATTGACCACTTGAAGTTAAACACTTGCTATCTCTTTCTCTCTTTATTTTATTTATTTATTTATTTATTTTGGTCTTTTTGAGACAGGGTTTCACTATGTAGTTCAGCCTGGCCTTAAGCTCACTTTTGTAGCCCAGGCTGGTCTCGCACTTGCACCAATCCTCCTGCCTCAGCTTCCCAAGTGCTGGGATTACAGATGTGTGCCACCACGCCTAGCAAACACTTGATATCTTGAAGAAATAAATATTATTAAGGAAAATGGAAGAGAAAGGAAGGAAAAAGATGACTACAGGTCTGGTCATGGGAAAGCTGGGAAATGTACATCATGCAGGATGAGAATGGTCAGTCATAACATGAGCCTTTGATGAAAATTATAGAAATGGAAATTGTAGACATGTAGTTATTAACTGAAGCCAGTGAGAGGCTAAGGTTATTGCTTGTAATCATCGTTCATCTCCACTAAATACGGATTCCTTTCTTCTTTTTTGCAGGGGTGACAGCTAAGGTCTTGCTATGTAGTTCAGGCTGGCCTTAAACTCAATACACACCCCAAGCCAGCCTCAACCTTGCAGTAATCTTCCTGCCTCAAGCCTCTCCAGTGCTGGGATACAAGTGTGTACCACTATGCCCAGCCCAGCCTTCTCTCTCTTAAGCATCTGACCTGACCTAGGCCTGGTACCTGTGCTGACAGGCATGAAAGTGTTATCCATGGCAAGGTGATCAGGAATAAATCTTTAAAAAAAAAGTTTACTTAAAAAGATTAATCTATTTAGCCATGGAAACTCAGAACATGCAATGAGCTGGGAAGTTGGGGGTTTTTGGACCTCACATTTGCCAAGCAGGTGCTGTGCCACTGAGCTATACTGCAAGGAAGTCATTCTTACTCTTCATAAATAAGGCCATTGGTCTATCCTAAAATGCTATACCAATCATGAAGAAATGAGAAGGAAATAAATATCTGAGTTCCTTCTACCTCCAAAATTTAAGCAATCTATAAAATTTTTCATATGACTATACTGAACTAACTGTCCAGAACTAAAATAACAATACATGGCTTTCTTTTATAGTTCCTTTACACTTCATATAACAATTGGATTTAGAAGCCTTAATCTTTAAGAAGTTGTTTCTTTATAATTTTGTATCTATAACAAACGTCTATTTTCCACCAAATGTGACAATATTTCATAGCTTTATGTGTAAAAAGATTTAACTGGACTTATTATATTCAATATAAGAATAAACAAATGTTACTGACCTTTATTGTCTGCTGCTATAAATCCCAGGATGTTTTCATGGCGCAACATTACAGTTTGATAAATCTCTGCCTCACGGAACCATGAACGTTCTTCCCTAGAGGAGAATATCTTAACAGCAACTTCTTCTCCCCGCCACTTTCCTCGCCAAACTTCTCCAAATCGACCTTTGCCAATGCTTTCTTGTAACACAATTGTTCTTGCAATTGTTCTCTGAACAAGCAATGGTAAACCTAAACACAAATAAATGATCTCAAACACAATGAACAAAAAGAGACCCAGACAAGTATTATTCTTAAAAGTTCCAGGTTTAAGGAACTTTAAATTTCACTGAGGTCAGGGTAGGCTTTTTAAAATAAGCTGAATTTTGACTATCCTTCACAAAATGTATAGGATCAAAGGAAGTAAGGTGTTTAGGTGGAAGGCATACTCAAACAAAGATAGAAGGAGGAAACACCATATATGGTTTGGGAGCCAGCCCAACTAATCACTGAGAAGGTATGTGGCAGGGCAGTGGAAGAGAATGTGAGCTGTCACCAAACAGTCTTGAAGACCAGTCTTGTTAGGACCAATGGCAGCTTTAAAAAAAAAAAAAAAAAGGGGGGCTCATTAAGAATTTTTTTTTTTTAAAGGACCCAAATGGGAGGAAAATACTTTCAAAATCTCACTTTAGAAAGGTGAATCTGGGGGCAACCCACTAGGGTTCCACTTCTGTTCACCTCTTGGACAGAGGCTTTCTTTCCCAATAAATATTCTATTCTTAAAAAATAAAATAAAAAGGGGCTGGGGAGATAGCTCCGAGGCACAAGTGCCTGCTGGGCAAGTGCAAGGTCGTGAGTTCGAACCCTGGTCCCACAAAAAAAAAAAAGAAAAAAAAAAATAGAAAGAAAGAAGAATCTGGTAACAGGGAGGAGAAAAGAATAAACTTTTCTCAAAACCTTCATAGGGCCACATCATGTACTTCTTTAAAATTTTATTGATTGATTGATTGTATTATGGCTGGCTCAGCCTGCCCTCGGGGTGGGACTGGGGCAGCATGTGGTGCTGGGGATTGAACCGTGGTCCCTGTGATTGCCTAAGCAAGCACTTTAGACCACTGAGCCATCTTGCCGGCCCCAACACATCATGTACTTGAAGGAATACTGAAGAGCCAATTTAGGTTTAGGACTTACATAAATAGTAGTAAAGATAGGCTAACAAAACAAAGGAATTTTTTGTCAATGATTCCAAATGTGGAATCAAAATTAAAAACCAAACTAAAACTAATTTAGATTTCTATTCTCTATTTTCCTCTTTTGTACCTTTGAAACATCTTGGGAGAAAACTTCAATATTAAAACAGGACCCCCAAAGTATCACATGCAATGAACAACAGAAATAAGACCTAAACAACAATCATACATTACAAAAGATCATAAACATGCACAAGACATAATCAACACTGGCCAGTCTTCATTCTTTTAAGAAAATTGGCACAAACTTTATAATCTAATTAAATGCTTAAATTGGGCACATCGCAACCTGTGATTAAAATCAGAGCAAATAGCAATTATGTTATTTCGAATGTTTGAGCTAGTACAACCTATCTCTTCTCTGTTGCCCCTATAGTTGCCAAGTTAAAAGTAGACTATTATAAGAGGTACAGATAAAGCCTTTCTTCAAATATGGACATCTTCAGAACATGTGAATTCAAAACAGAAAATGCTCAGTTTTGCCTTTTCCTCAATGAGAGAACTAAAAATTGTGAAGAAAAACAAAAACAACAACAACAAAAAACATTTGCTTATTAACATGCACAGGCCCTCTGTACAAGGTGACAAATGGTTTTATAATGACCATGAGGGAAACAGATGGTCTTTTCTGCTATTACTCAATAGAAAACTGCTTCTGCCTAGGTAAGTACTATATCAGGGAAAGGAGGTCTTAAATTACACTGGTTTGGGTATAATGCAGCAAACTAATGTTGTAAGTCAGTTTTCTTCCAAATGTTATGAGTAACACCTGTCATTTGGATATTAAGTCTCAATTTACCAAGTGTTTTCACAAAACATCTTCTCTCACTTGAAATAAACAACAATCTAATAACATGTATAGAGCAGGGTTCATCACCTTCATTTTAAAGATGAAATAGCTCAAGCATGAACTATCAGCTAACTGTGCAAAACTATAGAGCTGGCAAATAACGTCACACAGAGGACAGGTGAAAGCTGCTTTTAGACAATTTCATATCTACAGTTTAAACGGTAAACAAATACACCTATTCAGAGATGAACTGCCAGCTATTCCAGTGTCTTTTAATTGTCTGGGTAGGCTTATGGGCATGAGCTCCTTTGATTTCCCTGAGTTTATGTAAGTTTGGCAATCAGAGAACAGGTCCAAAGGATAAATTCCAAATGAACAGTAGCCATTCTAATTTTCTGTGACTTTGGTTTTTGTTTATCAAAAGTTTTAGACCTGGTAAACTATAAAAAAAATATGTCTTGGGGAGCCATTTTCACTACCACACAATCAACGGCAAACCCTCTTGTCCAACACTCCTGCGCAAAGATTATCATACTTGCAATACTATGTTGGTTCCAACTCAGTCCAATCTTTCCCTCTCGCCCTCTCTTCCTCTCTCTCCAGTCTCAGGAATCCCTATGTTGCCCTAAAAGACCTGAACTTATGGACAAGGTTGATAAATTGTAGGAGACAGGAAAAGCGCTCCCTAACTGACTACATAAAATGGCCAAACCAAAGAAAGTTTCAGTCCACAGAATCAGTTTCTATATTCTTCAATCATAACTTCTGCATTAATGGATCTTTAGTATCATTTAATTAAAATTAGTAATGTCTTCATTATGTATATTTTCAAATCTTCACTTTATCCACGAATTTAGCATTTATCTGAAGCTGGTGTATATTTTTCAAAGGATATTAGATCACTTTTAAAGTCCTAACATAGCACTTAATGTATTATCAATGTACCCATCCCATATTTCTGATAGGAAAGAGAGCTAAGGACCAGCCAAATAGTTCAGTGGACTAAAGCACCTGCAAGCAGGCGCAGGTAACAGTGGTTCAATCCCCAGGCCTGTCGTGCCAGCCCCACCCCCGGGAAATGGCGACTGAGATGAGTGTGGTAGAGAGTGCCTGTAATCCCAGCTCTTGGCAGTCTGTAAACAGGTAGATCACTGGGAGTCTGATCTAGTAGTGAGACCATGAATACCCTATAGACCCTTCCCTAAAAAAAAAAAAAAAAAAAAAAGCCTAAAGAGGAAATATGGTTTAACCAAAGTCATATAGTCAATCAATGTTACTGCTTATATAAGAACCTAGATCTCTTGATTCAGTATCAAATTCCAAAGTCATAGGCACAGTGGCATTGGTTTTTTTCTTTTTTTTAGTCTCCTTCCAAACCACATGCATGAAAAAATAAAATACAATTCTCCTTCAGTTTAAAAATGAAAGCTGGGTTTAGTGTCACATGCCTGTATTCTCAGTACTCTGGACGGCTGAGGCAGGAGGGTCAGAAATACAAGCCAAGCCCAAGCAATTTATAATTATTATTATAAAATTATTATGACTCAAGCATAAGGGTCAAACCCCAATAAGACCAATACTGAAGGTTAAGTGCCATTATGCCAACAGCCAGCTCAAGATGACTGTGACAAACTGAAAATCAGCCAGTTTGTTTCTGATTCCACAAAAATTAATAAATTGAGAAGAACAAACAGTACAGGGGCTACAGAGCCATAAAGTTGATTACACAATGTAGTCAGTTGTTTTTTTTTTTTTTCCTGGAGCAAAAAATTATTAAGAGTTCATTAGTTTGATAAAAACCAGACCTAATCTAACAATAGCAATTTCACATTAAAAAAGCAAATAACTTTCTCAATTCCAAACATATTCTTTTCATGCCTGCTTTCAAAGACAAGAATAAGACTTCTACAGTCTTGAATAGAATGGGTAGCTGTAGATCATTTGAATACCTTCAGCCTTATCTGAAGTTGTTCTTCTACTTTCTATTTGGCAAACAAGAGAAACAAGATTTTATAGGCAAAAATGCTTTGAAACTTAAGACAACTGCAAGGCTGACTTACTGAACTGTTTCAATAGTAAAAGTTCTAATTTGCACTAAACTAGCCAGTCAGATTTAGACCGAACTTTAAAGACACTTTTAGGCTGAGACTTGCAGTATCATCCACATTACCCCAAGTTTTAACAAACTAAGCTAACCAATTGCTTAACCAACTAATAAAATAAGTGCTTCAAGTTAATTTTGACAAGAAAAGGAGAAACAATTTCATTACCTGATCCAGACCCCGATGTTGTCATATCATAAATTAAGTCTTTTAACGTAGTACCCTCCGAAATAAAAGGGCGATCTAATGAAGGATCTTCTTCATTTGGTACTCGATGGTGAATGACAGTTCGGTTATGGCAGATATAGACCATCAACATGAGCGAGATGCACACAAAGCAGACTGGTCCAGCAATGACAGCTGCCAGCTCCACAGGACCAAGGCCAGGTGACTGCTTTTCTGGAAAAGGGCCTCAAGTGAAATAAACAACAACAACAACAAAACACTGTAGGTGGCATCCACATATCTTTACTCCACACCTCCTGCAGCTGCCCACAGTCCACCCCTAGCCACATAGCTTCATCAGAGCAGATCACAACACTCAAACCTATAACAAGCCCATCACTCAATCTCCTATCACTGGCCCTCTGTTTCATGATTACCACCACTATCAGCACCCTCTACCATTTCCTGTGGTCCCTAGCAATCACCCAGCACCAACACCCCAGGTTGTTCCCATCTACCACTTCAAGTTATCACAAAAGGATCCAGTAATCTGAAAGAGCTCCCACTAATGTCTTTTAAAAATAGTTTTTTTCCTAAGCACTTTTTAGTCTGCTTCCCTATTTCAAGGCCAGTAGATGCTTATGGCAATGGGGAAATGTATGAATACAAGTAAGAAGCTTTAAAAATTTGTTTGCTCACTATCGACAAACAGCCTACATTTTAGTAGATATGTCTGCACAATTTTTTAAAGGCAATATACAGCAATTTTCTTTGTAACAGAATTTTCCACATGACTCTAATTGCAGTACTTGTAAAGCTGAGGCAGGTGGAATGCTATGAGTTCAAGGCCAACCTGGGCTACAAAGTGAGTTTGAGGCCAGCCTGAACTGCACAGTGAGACATTGTCTAAAAAAACCTCCCCCTTAAAATTTCTATTTATAAACACTTCTTAAATTATTCACCTAATTTTAAATTCCAGATCATTTATTATCTCATCTTTTAACAATTAACACTAAATTTTGTGTTAATTGTTAAAAGATGTGGTCAGAACCACATTAATCACAATTATTTTGATAATCATTCTAGCCCAACTAGTTCATAATATCTTTTCCATTTTTGAGATCTTTCTTTCTTGTCTGTCTTTCAGTAAAAGAACATATGGGTCCTTACATGGTGAAGACTTAAGTTATCTAAAGATAATTCTAGCATAGTAACACATGCTTATTATCCTAGCACTTGGCAGGCTGAGGCAGGAGGATCTCCAGGAGTTGGAGGTCAACCTGGGCTATACAATGAAATCTCACCTCAAAATCAAAAAACTTAAATTAAAAAAAAATTTTTTTTAATTATTATTAGGCTGGCTTAGCCTGCCCTGGGGGCGGGGCTAGCACAGCATGTGATGCTGGGGATCGAACCATGGTCCCTACAGTTGTCTAAGCTTTCCAAAGCAGGTGCTTTAGACCACTGAACCATCTTGCCAGCCCCTCAAAATCAAAAAACAAACAAAAAATGAAGCTAAACAATAATATGACTATTGCCTTTGCATATGAAAAATCTCAGCCTAGTTCAACATACCGTGTTTACTCTGCCCTTCAACACTTAAAAATCAGAAAATCAGCCAGTGTCATAGTACATGCCTATAAATCCAGCACTCTGCCAGATGAGGAAGAGGGAGTTCCAGATTCAAGCACAGCTGAGCAATTTGGTGATTAGCAAAATCTTATCTCAAAATAAAACAGAAAAACCATGGTTGAGACTATACCTCAGTTTTGAAGGCTCTGGGTTCAATCTCAAGTTTCAGACACAAACACACACAAAAAAAGGCAGAAAATCTGAATATATTTTGCCTTTTATAAGCAGCCAGGGGCAGAAATACAGCTTAGCCACCAAGCACCTGCCTCGCAAGCTCAAGGTCCTGAGTTCAATTCCCAGCACCAAAAATAGGACTAGTATAAGTAATCAGTATTTGCATGCACTAAATCAGTGGTTTTCAACCTTTTTAATGCTGTGACCCCCGCAATGCAGTTCCTCATGTTGAGGTGACCCCAAACCAAAAAATAATTTTGGTGGCTACTTCAAAACTGTAATTTTGCTACATTTATGATTCGGAATGTAATAAATCACATTTTCTGGTGGCTTTAGGGCACCCCCACTGGGGTCATGACCCACAGGTTGAGAACCACTGCACTAAATGATTGTGTGTGTGTGCGCGCGCATGCATGCATGCGTGTGTGTGTGTGTGTGTGTGTGTGTGTGTGTGTGTGTGTGTGAATTCCTAAACATGGTATTTTAAAAATACATATTTGGACATTTTTTCATTTATCATGCCTGGTAATCTCTCTTCTGTATTTGTGTCATTTTCTGGAATTTTGACATTTTATTCAATCAGCTAGATCTATCCTTGGGCCCAGCAGGATGGCTCAGTGGTCTAAAGCGCCTGCTTAGGAAAGCTTAGGCAGCTGCAGGGACTGCGGTTGATTCCCGGCACCACATGCTGCGCCAGCCCTGCCCTCAGGGCAGGCTGAGCCAGCCATAAAAATAAATAAATAAACTAGATCTATCCTTTCTTTTAATTTGCTTACCAGCTCCCCTCTTCTCTAAACTGTAACATGATTTCTATAGTTTGAGTATAGATTATAATATCTATTCTGCTGTTACACTCAACTGTATTTTTAAAATTTTATTTTAAGAAGATAAAAACAATGACACAGACTTTCAAAACAATAGTAGTTATATTGCATATTGTTATCTTCAAAGCAGTTGCTCAGATTATAAGAAACTTAAAAAACTGATCAGACAAAATAAACAAACCATTCCTCTCAATGAACAGAAATTAGTAGCATAATTATCTTAGAAAGTGTACATAAATATAATTAAATAGTATGTGTATTGTCTTAGTTACTTTTACTCATTGCTGGGACAAATACTCAACTCCCAAAATGAAGGAAGGAAAGGCTTATTTAGCTCACAGTTATTGGAGGTTTCAGTCCATACTTGGCTGGATCCAATGCAGAGCAGCACAATGCAGAGGCCAGCAGTTCACGGCAGTGGAACAGCAACAAAATGGTGACAGAGGCAACTGACCAACCAGGGAAGCAGACAGCAACAGTGCCAGTCTGTCTCTCTTTAAATTACATCAGGCTCTCTGCCTTAGCCTATCCACCTCAGGCCACACCTATAATTCCCAGTAGTACTAAGACCCATAATCTCATCAGTACTAAAACACATAATCCCAGTGGATAATCAGTTAAGTCTCAAACTCTAAAAGTCCCTGCCCCATGACTGCATGAGGCTTTGGGGGACAACTACACATAAACCACAATATATATATATGTATATATATATATATATATATATATATATATATATATATATACATATATATATATACTAACTTCTGTATATATATACATATATATACACATATAAGAATGCATATGCATTATATAGTGTATATAGTGTATCACACATATACATAGAATTGTATATATATTTTAAAAAGCATTGTCAACTGAACTTTTCTCTCAAAGCGAGCATTAAAAACCGTACAATGTTCTCCTTTCATAGTGAAAAACTGAAAACAGACCTTGAGACTATCTAGAAAATCTTCCCTAGAAAGCAGTAACCCTATTTCATAGGATGATACCTAATCTAACTTACCCAATTCAGTCTACTGCTTTTAAACCACTGGGCCTTTGCAATTAGAAAGTTTTTGCTGTTTGTTTATCCTGGAATTGAAAATCAGTTTGTCTGTTTAGCAATAGAAATGAGGTGACTTTTTAATAGGATCTGTAAATATCTATCTAGATTATTTCAAGCTAAACAACAAAAGTAGGAAATTTGAGGAACTGTATTCTTTGCCATTTTAGAACCACAGATAACTACACAAATGATGCACACAAAAAAATGACAGGCTGACAGACTCCTACCACAGAAGCTCACAAGCTTGCTGAAACTAGGCAGGGGGCTGCCTCCCTTCTGCAACTGGAGGGACCTGGTTGTAGCAGTGCTTCCCACTTTAATCAGCATGAGGCCAACTCTGAGCCAAAGATGAGCAATGAAGTCGGCCCTTAGGATAGGTAGGTAGACTGTGCCAACTGCATGCAAACTGCAGAAATTCCTCACAAAGGGTTGACAAGTGAGTCTCCTCCATTTTTATACTCCTCTGATTATTACAGTAGAAATTTAGGAGTTGGGGATAATAATAAAATAGTTAAATCTGAAATCAGAGCTCTAAAAGCAATCTATTCCTAAAATGAAACTGGAATGTTAAGTACATGCCTATAATTTCAGCATCTGGGAGTCTGAGGAAGAGACTGGTATGAGCCCAAGGCCAACCTAGACTACACAATGAATTAAAGACCACTCTGAGCCATATGGCAAGACCCTGACTCAAAAAACTGAAGAAGAAAAAAAAAAGGAAGGAGAGATATGAAATGAAGTGTAATAAAACAAAATAAAACAAAGTGAAGCAAAGCAAAATGAAACCTTCAAATTACTGGCTCTACGAGGGCATTTTAAGATGTGAAGTATGGGTGATGCCAAAAACCTAGAAGTCATGTGCAATGTGATTATACAGAAAGATCATAAAATAAGGCAAAATTATAAACTGCAAACATCTAGACTATAGTGCTGGCTACTGAGGACTTTAAAAATAAGGGCTTTGTACAAGAAATTCACTCTGAGGACAAAGCAGAGAAATCCTGAGATATACATACTGTTGCTATCAATTCATCAGAATTTTTGTTTTTTGTTTTCCCCCACATTTGCTTTTAAGAGGTTATTCTTTTAGGCCTAACAAAGCTCACTAAAGTCTATCTGAGAACTACTTCTCATAAGACTTACTAAGATCTTGGCTATTCTTACAACTACAACTATCCACTAGTCACTTCCTGTTTCTACCATGAATAAACTAGGCTACGTAATTTCTATAATCCCCTCCCAATCCTAAAATTGTAGTCAATCTAGGAGCCAGGAAAAAGAAAGTTACACAACTTACCAGTAGTTGGGAGTTCTATTTTATTGCAATGGTCTTGATTGCAGCAGTATGTTGTAGTAACAGCTCCTGTTTTTGAAGAGGGTGCACATACAAATGGTCTATCTCGAGGAATTAGATCAATTTCAGCTATACACATGGTATTGTGTATAACTCTGTCTGTAGTCTCTGTGACAGAGACAAAGCAGAGTCCATCTGTCACACAGGTATAATTGTCTTTTGCACAGAGCTGGCAGAAACACTGTAATGCTGGAAAAAGAGTGGGAGAATTTATTAGAAAATCAAGATTAGCAGTCTGAAATTACCCAATATTTATTCAATTAATATACTCTTAATTCTATTATTATACACTTTCTATTTACTGTTCAAAAGAATACAACTCTTCCAAATTCTGTTGAAAGCCATTGGGGGAAGGGGTCTTTTTGAGATAAGGTCTTAATATGGAGTTCAGGTTGGCCTTGAACTCACTTTGTGTCTCAGGCTGGCCTTAAATTCAGTGATCCTTTTGCTTCAGCCTATCTAGTGCTGGGATTGCAGACATCTGCCATCACACCTAGCCAAAAGCCACATATATGCAGAAACTTAAGAAAATACAGAAAAATTTGGACCCAGGCTTTTGTCTAAAAATGTTTGCTTATAAATAAAAAAAAAATTGTTACATTAAATTTCATAGAGATATGGCCAATATCTGCCCTCCCATCTGAAACTTTTCAAAGTTTTAAATGGTTATATTGTTCTTAGCCTAAAACTATGCATGTATATAATCCATGACCTGGAAACAATATGTGACAAACTTATCTCCTACTCATATAGGCTGAGGCTGCCATTTCAATTGATTTCTTTTGATAGAATGAAAATATTGACACTGTGCTAGATAGTCTCTCCTCACTTTTGCACAAATCTAAGAAAGAAATTTTTCAGCTGAGATGAGGACACTTTACCAGTGATGTCAAGACCACACCAGTAACAGTTCATATATGCTCGAAACACATTTATCTTTCTGGCTCAGATCCACAAATGATGCCCTCAGGAATCACTGTGTTCCACTGCATACAGACACCTATATACTCTCAATTATACTCTCTAGTAAAGGCAAATGCTCCCCCCCCCAGTACACTATGTTTTTTTCAGAATTGCTATTTTTCCCCATGCAACCGTAAGTTCCTTGTTGCCAGAGATTGTATTAGTTATTTCTACAAATTGCCATACAACGCTAAGTCTGAAACACAATAGCATGTTAAAAATGTTTACTGAATAAATGACAGAATGATGCCTACATTTCACCCTAGTCTCATGAAGCTGCAAAGTACATATATGTTCCTCAAGTTCAACCAATTTTCTAAGTATTAAATGTCAAGGGAAACGAAAAAAAATCTGTTTATAGAATTGCAAATTATGATGAAACCAGAGAGGTTCACAGTATGTATAATAGGAGTGAATAGCAGACAAGCAGGCCAAAAAAAAAGCTAACTCTTTGAACAATTAACTTGTTCTAGCTTACCTGGTTCCTGGAGATGAGACCCAAACTTTTGGAACAATCTTTCTGATAAGAATGTTTAGGTATATCTGAAGCTTTAGGCCACACGGTACAAAATTGACTGACTTGCTTATAGTAACAATGTGATTATTATAAATATATGTTTTTGCTATTAAGATAGGGGTGGTAAAATCTAACCAGCTGATGATAATCACACACACTGATCCCCAATAAAAAGCTTATACAAGACAAAGTGAACTTCCTTTGGTTGGCAACACTGCACATTCTATGTGCCATGTTGTGTGGCAATGCTGTCACATCTCTGTTGAAAGATAAACATAAGTCCTACTGTGCTGGAAGAAAATTTGTACCTGTTTCTTCTGGAATATACTGCAGCTTCTTTTCTCCTCTGCTTATTTTTAATCAGTATCTTTTCACTGTAATAATACCTATAACTGTAGTAACAGCTTTTCTGAGTCTCGTGTGTCCTCCTACCAAATCTTCTGGCCTAAGGTTGTCTTGGAGACCCCCAACTGATTAGCTAAACTCAAAGTCGGGAATATCAGATTCCCCTAAAGCACCTGCTTCTTGGTTGCACATTTGTCTATCTTCTCTATGGACAGCAAATGTTTTCCATCACCATGAACAGTTCAGCTACTTGATTTAGCTCTTCCCAAGTATAGAAGGAACTCAAGAAAACAACAAAGAAGAAATAAAATGATAATCTATTAAAAAGTTGTTAAAAGAAACAGTAGTTCTTCATGACAATGCCTTTGGACAAGTATAAGTTTTCAGGGCATAGTTTCCTAAAGAGACATTCTGAGCTAGCAATTCAGAGACAGGCTTCAGAAGTGCATGAATCCTGAGAAACTATGCATCAAATGTGTACACCAGCATGTTCAAGGAAAAAGTCTATTGCTTTTAACAAAACACACAAAACAGTCTTTGACTCACAAAAGATTAAAACCACCATTAGAAGCTAATACTATCTTTCCCCAAATCCTTGCTTGTACATGAATAGCTACACCACTGGTAATTTCTTTGTAAGTATTACCTTCATCAGTAACTCTACCAAAAGCTTAGTATTCTCAATTAATTACTTGCTAACATTCGAAGAGCTCCAATGACAACAGTGAGTATTGTAACACAATATGGTAACTACTGGAAAATGAAGCTCAAACTCAGGACTTTGTGATTGCCAGGCAGGCACTTATGCTGATGAGCTATCTCTCCAGCCCTTACTTCCATGGGCATCGTGATTGCCCTAGTGTACATGAGATAATGTCTAAATAAACATTTGGCCTACCAAATAAGACTAAGACCAAAAATCTATTTATCATTATGATGATGATGATGTCTTTCATGACTTTGGCCTTCATATACATTCTCTTTCTGCCTAGTTTTAAACCCACCATCTCTTCTGCTTCTCAATCTTTAAGACACTAACCAAGGTCTTCTCTCTCTACATGTGCTGTCTTCCCTTCAGGTAACTGATATCTCTTTTCAATATCCTCCCACATTCCTCTCTCCATGCCCTGAGAGGATAAGTGCAAATCTGTCTATAATTTGTGGCTTAAGTGTCCCTCATTACCTTAAGAAGGGCCTTGTTTTCTTTATCATGTCTTTTAATTCAGTATCCTTGCATAGTACCCTGAAACAATATTGTCTCTATAAAAGGCCATACTGCAAAAGGAGTCATATGTGAATTTTTAAAAATATTTTCATTTCAATTGGGCATAGTGCTGCACACCTGTAATCCCAACACTTGAAGTTCATACAGGAGAATTGCTTGAAATTTGAAGTCAAGAAAAAAAATACTGAAGGAGAGAGGGAAAGTGGGAGAGAATCAGACAGGGAGAGAGAAAGGAAAGGAAAAGAAGGGGAAAGGGGAAAAAATAGAAAGAGGAAAGCATAGGAAAGAAGAAATCTGAGCCGGGCGTGGTGGCGCACGCCTGTAATCCCAGCACTCAGGAGGCTGAGGCAGGAGGATCGGTGCAAGTTCGAGACCAGCCTGGGCTACAAAAGTGAGCTCAAGGCCAGCCTCAACTGCATAGCGAGACCCTGTCTCAAAAAGACAAAAAAAAAAAAAAAAAAAAAAAAAAAAAAAAAAAAAAAAAAAAAAAAAAAAAAAAAAAAGAAGAAATCTGAGGCCAGTCTGGGCTACAATAAGTTCAAGGCCAGCCTGAACTATAAAGCGAGATTCTGTCTCAAAAAAAATTCATTTCAAAGATAATCTAAAAACAATGATCAGGGCGGGCATGGTGGCACACGCATGTAATGCCAGCACTTGGGAGGCTGAGGCACGAGGATCAGTGCAAGTTTGAGACCAGCCTGGGCTACATAAGTGAGCTCAAGGACAGCCTGAACTGCACAGCAAGACCCTGTCTCAAAAAGACAAAAAAAAAAAAAAAAGTGAGCAGCTTTCTGGGCTATGAATAAACACCATCTAAACAAGCACTGTCACTGAGCTTTTACTGCTGCCTGTACAGCGATGTGAAGAGCTCATCTATGTCAAATGCCTTTGTGGCACACCCTATATAGAGGCCAAGTTTAACAGTAATTGTGTGAGAAAAAAATATAAGGAATTTGACTCAGAAATATATAGTAATATAGGCATGGTTTATTAAAAAGCAACACCCAAATAGCCAATACCACATAAGCACTATAATGTATGCAAGTCTAACATGAACCCTATCTTTGCAGTACAATTTGTAAAAATTCATTAGTAGAATACATTGTTGTAGACAGCTGAATTTGATAGAAATATTATAGGTAGACAGGGCTAGGCCCTCAAGGAGACAATATGGAAGACAAGACCTTGCAACTGTGGGAGAGACAGACACTCCTGCTATGGGCCAGACCTCAGGACCAAAGATCAAGTAACTGCATACCTCCCTAAAGATAAGCACCTGCGATTAATAATCACCTTGAGGAAGCCAGGAAGAGTCATTAACCCAACCCCCTACAGGATAAGCCTCTGTTCTATGTTCACACCAGCTTGCTATGTGACTCACTTCCCCATTTGGATTAATAAATTTTACCTGAGCAACTGTGTTTGTTGTCATATTGTCCCACCTTATGTTCGAATTCCCGTGTTTTCCATCTTAGACCTACCTCACTACATGGTTTTCCTCTATAAAAATTCCTAGAAAAGGTAGATTCCTAAGCAATTCACTCAGGTGCCTTTCTGTCCCTCCCTGGGACAGAAGCTCACTTTCTGCTAATAAGCGTTCTGCTCTTAACCACTGCTGTTCCTAAAATTCATTTTTTAGTTAAAGAGAACACAAACTTATCCCAGGTATCTTTCAGGTTGGCAGTTTCATTCCTCTATATCAGTATGATTTTTTTAAGTATGCAATGACATTTTTTTTTTTTTTTTTTTTTGTCTTTTTGAGACAGGGTCTCACTATACAGTTCAGGCTGGCCTTGAGCTCACTTTTGTAGCCCAGGCTGGTCTCGAACTCGCATCGATCCTCCTGCCTCAGCCTCCCGAGTGCTGGGATTACAGGCATGCGCCACCACGCCCGGCTGCAATGACATTTTTTTCCATTCTTTCTTACAGCAATAATTGGCTTAGAAAACCATTTACTGAAGATTTCAGTAATGGAATAATGTTAACCTATTCCAGTGAACAAAACTGACATCTCATTAAACTGCAACTTGAGGAATTCTTTCTGGCAAGTGTTTTGGTAGGTATGAGGTCTCACTATCCTGAACTTAGCAACAAAGCCCTGAGATCATTAAGACTATTTTGTCCAAAACTGATTCCAAAACTGTAAGAACAGGCACTTAAAGCCTTTAGTACGAGTGAAGTTGAAATACTGAGGCATAAATAATACTGAAGGCTATTCCACCTCCCTCAACCTAAACATCTGTTGCACTGCACTGAATAACTATCAATATGGATTCTGGACTTTGTAGTTGTCTTTTTATTTAATTTGTAGATTTAGCTTACAGTAGTAAGGCAGATACATCTATTTAGTTTTTATCTATACAATATAAGTAACATCATGAAAAATACACTATAATTTTTCAAAGAATTTGTTACATTATAGAAAACTTGAAACCATGCTAAAGGGCTTTTTCGACCTAGCCTTTCAATAACAGCAGATTTCTAGATAAATATAAATGTACAACACATAGGGGCTGGGGAGATAGCTCCGAGGCACAAGTGCCTGCTGGGCAAGTGCAAGGTCGTGAGTTTGAACCCTGGTCACACAAAAAAAAAATAAATGTACAACACAAAGAACATCTGGCCAAGAATTTATCTAAGGGAATTTTAAATTTTGTCATTATAAATTAGTCTTCAATGAATGTAAGATTGCTGTTATGTAACAAGTAAAATAGATTAGATAAAAAAATATTAAAAATTTCTTTAAACATTTTAATAACTTTATTTTATTGTTTTTGTTTTAATTTTTAAATATAAGTACAATGTGACATTTTCATCTAAAAGAAATATATAATAATATCTGGGCCTGGTGGGATGGCTCAGTGGTCTAAAGCGCCTGCTTGGGAAAGCATGGGTGGCTTCAGGGACCGCAGTTCAATCCCCAGCACCACATGCTGCGCCAGCCCTGCCCTGGGGGTTGGGGGGGTGCTGAGCCAGCCATAAAAATGAGTGAATAAACAAATAAAGGTTCTGAAACAAAAAAATAAATAAATAAAATAAAAAATTCTTTAAAAAATAATAATATCTGACCATCCTCCTCTCCAGAGTCCAAGCTCCACCACTATTCCAAAATGCTAGGCCACTAACTTAATTTTCATTTAATTTTGCAATTATCATTAAATACCTTTATATTTGTGGTATAATGTGGCTATGAGAGTGGAGAGGTAAATAGCAAAGACATTTTCACTTATGCAGGTCACTGATGTGGTTCAGTAACAAGCATTAAACATAATTAAAACCCATGGTCCCAAGGAGAATAATAAAAGTACAGTGCTTCAACTCTACTGAGGTAAAACCAATACTAAAAAAATGCTTCATAGTGCATTTAAGTCAGAACTTGAAGAATATACACAATTTGCTAGACAGATACTGAGGAGAAAATTATGAATGGGTTGGTTTCCCCTCATACAATGGAAGGATTTCATTTCTTTGTGGCTGGAATCCCAAATAAGAATTAAATTGAAGCAATTATTCAAGATGCTAACAGAGAAGAAGAAAAAAAGAGATGCTAACAAACATAATGGTTTTCATCAGCAAATAAACATAATACCTTACTTCTGTGAGTTTCAGGCCAACCTGAGCCACAGAGTGAATGTAAAGCCAGCCTGATCTGCAGTGTGAGAGACCTTGATTTCAAAATCAAAAAAGGGGAAAGAGGCTAGGAAAGGGGGAAAAGGAAAGGTGAGAATCAGGACCTTCAGGTTTATTGCCATTACATTATAGCATCAAGGTGGTAAATTTCAAGTCAGAAATCCTGGCTAATGATCCCAACTATAAAGGATTGACAGAGGATCAACATGGTTACCGCATCTCACTGTATTTGAAAGCCACACACAGAAGTAGGATTGCTTTTCTCATTGCTGGGGATACCAAGGGTTGATTCATGAGCCTTCTGCTTTTAGAGGTAAAGAGGTAGACAACCTATATTTAGCACAGGAACAGGCATTTCTAACATTTTTGTTGAAGAAACTAAAATTGGCATAAAATATTTACTTTTGCAGACTACACTGGAAGTATCCATACAACTTAAATTTCTTTTTATGCCAACTCTTTAATACTCTCTTTCCCAAACCTTGACATTTGGTCTCTCAACCCTTCTACCAGCCATCTTCTCCAATTCAAAACATCTCTGTATGTGGGGATGCCCTAGCATGCACTGAATTCCCACTGAATTCAATGTTCCTTTCCAAATGTATTAGGACATGAAACACTGGTAGCCTTTCTTTATGAGTTGACACACTACATTTCCCTAACTTATAAGCCCCTAAGTCCTTTGCAAAATGTGCATCTCTAAACTCCTAGCCTTTCATTTTTATTCTGAATTCACACTGTTACTGTCTCCAGGAAACATTGCTTGGTTTACCTTATTAGTGCAAAGCTAATATATTCAAAACTAAATACTGTATTGTTATTATTATAGTGATTTTAAGACACTGTTAGGCTCCTTATTATGACAGCTCAACAGATAAAAAAGAATGAAGATTTCTTTCTTCAAAGAGTGAGCTCCAATTTTTGCCCACTCTTGATTTTGTATGCAGTGCAAAGGTTGTAGGTTTGTTCCCTTACTCTGCACAGTATTGCACAATTATACTTTGCAATAGGAAGATTTCCAAATTTTACAAATATGCACCAATAAGCCAGTAAAGGACCTGACATACCCTCTATTCAGTCCTCTTAGCCACTGTTTAAAAGCAGGATATACTGCTGCTATCAAAGGAGAAAGCATAAGTTGTAAGTTATAAGAAATCCTTCCAAGTACTAATATCAGCCCTATCATCCAGCTTATTCCTCCTCTCCATTTCTTGAATCAATTGCCTTCCCCTTTTACTGTTTCCCCAAAGCTGTGTCTTTCTTTTCAAGGAGAGACCTTTCTTCTCTTATCTTCCACCTATGAAGGAAAGCATACCATGCAGACATTCTGTTTTTAATATACAGCCCGTATCTGTAGACAGTGCTAAAACCCTGACCACATACATCCCTCCTCCAGCCTACAACCTCAGTTTTGTTCCTCAAGGCACTGAGTGGTTCTTCTCAACTCATTTGTTTGGAGTTACCCTACAGCACCAATATCAGGAAGAGCTTTTCAAAATATAAAGCACAAGCTGGGTGTGGTGGTGCACGCCTGTAATCCCAGCAGTCAGGAGGCTGAGGCAGGAGGATTGATGTGAGTTCGAGATCAGCCTGGGCTACAAAAGTGAGCTCAAGGCCAGCCTGAACTGCATAGTGAGATCCTGTCTCAAAAAGACAATCAATCAATCAATCAATCAATCAATCAATAAAATATAAAGCACACGTAGGCATGATTACACAAACCTGTAATTTCAGCACTGTGGCAAGAGGATTACAAGCTTCTGAGCCTACCTCTGGCAATTTAACAAGATATCTCAAAAAAAAAAAAAAAAGTCTTTAAATGTAAAAGGGTTGGGTATGATACAGTTCACTATTAAGGCCCTGGGCTCAGCCCTTGGTACTCCCAAAGGAGACGGGAGGGGAGATACAAAATAACATAAATTTTCCTCTTGATAACATTTCACCTCCAAATTCAGGGATCCAGAATAAAAATCTAATTTTCTCAGATAAATTCCATTTAATTCTGCCTCTTTGAAAACATTTAAGAGGGGCTGGGGAGATAGCTCAGTAGGGCCTGAGTTCAATCCCCAGTTCCATCAAAAAGAAAAAAGCATTTAAGAGAACACATATCTCATCTTAGAAGTATAGGGCACTTCTCCATTTTTAACTACTTGCTTTCCTACAATATCTTCATGTTCCAGGCTCTCAGGCTTTGCAGAATTATCTAATGTAATGTTAACTGACATAAAAAGATACTAAGAATAGGCTGTGCAATAGCAAGATGAAATTTAACACATGAGATAATACAATGAGTATTCATTTATGTTCCAAATAAAGTGCACAAGTACTAGGTGAAAAACCTGCTTAGCAGATTAGGGAAATTTGTTTAACAAAATATTTTAAATTAATCAACTATATTTACTATTAACTGTACCCACAGTGATAGAGAACACAAGAGAGGGAACCATGTATATAATCCCCAAATGCTTAATGTAATGAGTATTCCATGCCACTTGAATATAAATTTGCACAAAAATACATGTCAGCAAATCAAAGAATTAAAGTAGGATCTGAAAGTCATCCCAGCCTAGGAGACAAAAACTTCATTCCATACATGTAGCAATCAAGTTCACTCATCTCACATTAAATTGAAGTGTGACATCAGAATGAAGCAAACTCTTCCATTAAAAATCACTCACAGGGCTAGGGAGATAGCTCTGTGGCACATGTGCCTGTCTGGCAAGTGCAAGGTCATGAGTTCGAACCCTGGTCTTGAAAAAAAAAAAAAAAAAAATCACTTACAGTTACAACTCATCCTTGCAATTGAATCTGCTGCTCCAAAAGAAAATGATCTTTTTTTCATTAAAGGTATGTAAGAGACTTAAGGATCAACAATCAAAAGCAGGGATTTCTTACATGAAATGAAAAATTCTAAAATGTGATGATCCTCAAATTTTCCTAATCTGCTAGGCGGGTCTTTTACCTAATACTTGTGGCACTTTATTTTGAACATAAACGAAAACCACTGTATTAGCCCATATGTTAAATTTCATCTTGCCATTGAGCAGCCTATTCTTAGTACTTTTCTAATTTTCTATCATTTTACAAGTTACAGTATGTCATATATCCAAATTTCACTTTACGACTAGTTCAATTTAGGTTCACATCTTCTAGATGTAACAATGTTAATTAGCAGTACCTCTCATAACTGTTTATTTGTTCACTTCATTAAACCATGAGATTCTTCGAGACAAGGACTAAGTTAACATTCTCTTCATTTCTGGATCCTTCAAAGTCCTTGTTCAATAGCTGGCACCCAAGACACACCCAGTATAAATTTCCAAAATTAACATTCCAGGACTATTTCATCTAACATTTGAGTGATAGCTACCTTCACAACCTTCAATAAAATAATCAAGCAAGTAAATATTCTTTTACGTTTATTGTTTTCTTTTTTGAAGTCTTTTTTCTACCTCTCAGCATTCTCAACTATCCAAAATTCTCTTATATACTTTATTGTATGAGACTATAGTATATATTATATACTCCTTGAAGCCCTTTTCATGTAATATATCTCACCATCCTGAAAAAACCTCTTAACTCTGCATTAATGGAAAACAATGCCACATTCAAAATAACAAATGAACATATCCACTGACCCAGAAGGAATACAGGTTATTTATTGCACATGTGAAAAGTGACTTATATACCATGTAACTAGTTTATCTTTCATATCCATCTACCATTAAAATTGCAGAAGTATAATAGCTATACTATTATAAAATGTAAGAACACACAGCTAACAACAAAAAGCACTAAAACCCATGTTTTATAAGATATAGGCACCAAAAAATTTTTAAAAAATAACAAAGAAGACATATTATGTGAAATTAAGTATATACATTAAGTGAAAAATCAGGGTAGAGCAGTGTGTTTCATATAGCAATGTCTGTGCTTAAGAAAAAGAGGTAAAGAAAGAACACATACCTTGGCTTATATATGTAACATCCACTAATAAAAAGAACTACATGCCAAGGAAAAAAAGTAAAGAGAAACTTCACTACACATTCATTTACACTTTTGAAAATGTGTGTTAAACTTCAGAAAATGTGAATGTGTTACATCTATTTGATATTGTAAGAAAAAATTTTAAATGTTGTTTTAATGATTCATACCTTCCCTGCACTGCCTTCAAAACAGGTAGAAAAGGGGAAAGCCAACAGGTTTATTTTGCCATTATAGTTTGTCTTTTGGCACCCCCTACCAAGGCCTCGTGCAGTCATGGATGGGGTGGACTTCTAGAGTTTGTGATTTACTCATGATCCACTGGGATTATGGATGATCCAAGGCTGGGATTATGAGTGTGAGTGCTACATCCAGTCTGAGGCAGATAGCCTGAACTGTAACATAAGAGAGACGGAGACAGACTTCCTCTTCATTGCCATTATTGCTCCCACTCCTCCATTTTGCTCTCTGCTCTTTGAAACTGCCATGAAAGGTTGCCCTCTGCCATGTTCCAGTTTGCCTTGGAGCCAGCTGAGTCTGGACTACATTGTCCAGCAACTGTGAGCTTAATAAACATTTCTTTTCATTCTGGGTGTCGGGTATAAGTTCTAGCAATAAGAGAAGAGCAACTGAGACATCTGCCTGATCAGATTGTCCGAGAAAGAGAGAGAGAGAGAGAGAGAGAGAGAGACAGAGACAGAGACACAGACAGAGACAGAGACAGACAGACAAGAGACACAGAGAAACTTATTTCTGATGTTGAGTGTTGAAACAATATTTGATTTCTTTTTTCTCCCAATCTAAATATAGTTTTATACAGTTTTTTATTAAATAATCCTAAATAAAATACTTTATCTTAGCCTAACGTTCCTCAATTTTATTTCCTAAATTTTAACAGTGCCAATCACACAGGGCTTAAATGTTAAGTGAAGACTTGAGGGTTAAAATTTAGCACCCAACAGCTAGGCCAGTAGCTCAATTGCACAAGCATTGCTTGGTAAGTGCAAAGTCCTGAAAATTCAACTCCCTATGCCCCCCCCCCCAAAAAAAAGCAACCAATAAAATACTTAACATTTGGGCCAGCCAAATAACTCAGCAAATTAAAGCACTTGCTTCGACAGCACTGCAGCCAGAGTTCAATCAGTGGCGTGTGCCAGACCTTCCCCAGAGGCACTCTGAGAGGGCGATTGAGACTGGGAGTGGTGTCACACACCTGTAATATCAGCATTTGGGAGGCTGAAAACAGGAGAAACACTACAAGTCCAATCTATGTAGTGAGATCCTGTATACCCTGTTCTAAATTCATAAAAAAATTTTAAAAATGCTTAAAGATTTGTTTTATGCACAGCAGGGGAACGGTGGTGCATACCTATAATCCCAGTACTCAGGAAGATGAGGCAGGAAGATCACTTTAAGATCGAGACTAGCCTGGGCTACAAAGTGCAATCAAGGCCAGACTGAACTGCGTAGTGAAATCCTGTCTCAAAAAGAGAGAAAAAAAAAATCATTTATGCACTCACTTAACAAATATTTCTTTGGAGTGCTTAATGCATGCCTGTCCTTGTTCTAGATGCTGGATGGACAAAAAAAATCAGAACTAACTTTCTGACAGCTCTAGACATGAGGCATCTGAAAGGTGAATGAATCCTGGCCTACTCATCTATCAATGTATTAATGCATGAACCCATTAATAAGTTCCTAGCTGAATGTGCTAATACTTAGCACATGGGGCCTAGCTAGAGGAAGTAGGATTCTGTGGGATCACTACTGGGGTATTGATCTTCTTGCTAGCTTTCATGCTCTCTGTGCTTCCTGGCCAACATGACTAGTATTCTGCCACATGCTTCCATCAAAAGGTCTCCGCCTTGGAGCTAGCCAACTATGGTCTGAAACCTCTAATCCCATGAGCCAAAACACATCCTTCCTCTATATTGTATACATCAAGTGTATTGGGCCAGCAATGAAAAGACTGCTAATACTGTAAGTAACACAACCTATTAATTATGAAATATTGCCGGGCGTGGTGGCTCATGCCTGTAATCCCAGCACTCGGGAGGCTGAGGCAGGAGGATTGGTGGGAGTTCGAGACCAGCCTGGGCTACAAAAGTGAGCTCAGGACCAGCCTCAACTGCATAGCGAGACCCTGTCTCAAAAAAAAAAAAAAATTATGAAATATTCATGATTAGTTTGATAAACAGATGAAGAAACCCAAATATCCCAAGAGCTACATCAACATATCCTATATTTATTCCAAAACCAGAAAAAAAAGAGAAGAATTATCAGCTAATTTATGGTGTTCTCCCTCAAGTACAGTAAGATGAAGGATTTAATCCTTTCCCTCTGCAAATCAAGAGTGGTTATGGAAGACATTATTGCTTCACTGTACCAGTACAGAGATATAGTGATGATTTTTGCCATGGGAAAGCATCCCAGGCTTGGGGGAGTATGAAATTTAAATATAAATGGACTGCCTTTTATTTAAGGTAAAGGAGATAATACCTGAGCCAGAAGACCCCAAAGGGGCTATCAGAGACATGGTTGAAGAAATGAGCCTACTAACTTTGTTTTTTGGGCGTTTTTTTGTCTTTTTGAGACAGGGTCTCGCTATGCAGTTCAGGCTGGCCTTGGGCTCACTTCTGTGGCCCAGGCTGGTCTCAAACTCACACCGATCCTCCTGCCTCAGCCTCCCAAGTGCTGGGATTACAGGCGTGTGCCACCGTGCCTGGCTGGGCCTATTAACTTTGGAAGCATAAAGTAAGACCTAAATACCTTTTCCCAAGAAACAACACTTTATGTAACTTGCAAAAAGAGAAAACTTAACTTTAGGAGGAGTTACCAAACCCAAGATCCTTGCCCTCTGTTATCTGTTTATCTGTTAACTCCATTAAACCATGAGATTCTTCAGATTCTTGGTCTCTAGCTCCCAGTGAGGAGAACAAATACTTCAAAGTATAGAAAGAGAGAGTTATTTGGAAAAATCACATCTATACAAAAACTTAAAGGCTAGTGGAGGAAAAAAGTCATTTCAAAGAGATGACATACACATAATTTGTACTTAAATGCAAGAATAAGAGAATATGGCATTTTCAGTGATAAAATCACCCCCCACAAAAAAACCTGATAAAATTAAACACTTGTTCATAATTTTTAAAAAAATTTTAGAAAACTGGAGTATAAAAAAATTTAAAGATACTTTATTAAATTAAGGAAAAGGCATAACACAATCCTTATACTTAATGATTCATGATGGACATTTTCCCCTGAAATCACAAGAAAATGGTATCCTATCATTACTTCTCCTCAACATTGGATTAGAGGTCTCACCATCCACAATAAATGAGAAAAAAAAATAAAAAGGAACCTAAGTATTATGGTGCACACCTATGATCCAAGCATTTGAGAGGCTAAGGCAGGAGGAGAATAGCCACAAGCTTGAGGTCAGCCTAATTACACAGTAAGTTCAAGACTGGCTTGAGGGCCAGCCAGATAGCTCAGCTGACTGCTGGCTTGCCCTGCCAGCTATGCCCCCAGGGATGGGGAGGCAATTGTGACTGGGCCTGGTGGAGTGGTGGCAGCACCTGTAATCCCAGAACTTGGGAGGCTTAAAAACAGGAAGGATCACTACAAGTCCGATATGAGTAGTGAGATCTTGTACTGAATAAAAAAAAATTAAAAAAAAAAAAGACTGGCTTGAACAACATAGCAAGACTCTGAATCAAAATCAATATATCCATCTATCTATCTACCATTTCCAGATGACATAATTATGTATACAGAAAATCCAAAAGTGCCAGTCATGATGGCGAACACCTCTATCCCAGCACTTGGTAGGCTGAGGCAGGATGATTGGTGCAAGTTCGAGACTAGCCTGGGTTATAAAAGTGAGCTCAAGGGGCCTGGCGGGATGGCTCAGTGATCTAAAGCTCCTGCTTGGGAAAGCTAGGGCGGCTTCAGGGACCGCGGTTCGATCCCCGGCACCACATGCTGCGCCAGCCCTGCCCTCGGGGTGGGCTGAGCCGGCCATGAAAATGAGTGAATAAACAAACAAAGGTTCTGAAACGAGAAAAAAATAAATAAATAAATAAAAGTGAGCTCAAAGCCAGCCTGAAGTGCATAGCGAGATCCTGTCTCAAAAAGATAAAAACAAAAGAAAAAAAGCAAAAGAAAATCCAACAGTAATCTACAAATTAGATTACTAATCTAATTACTAATCTATGAATTATCAATATTGCTGGATGCAAAATTATTATGCCAAAAATTATTTTTCTTACATCAGCAGCAAGCAGAAAACAAAAATTTAAGAGGAATGTAAGGAAAAATAAAGACATAATATAAGACCTCTATAGTCAAAGCTTCAAAGTATTACTTACAGATAGAAATTATAAAGGAGACAAAGTAAAATTAGAACTTTTATTTAAAAATAGAGAAACACGCTTCACTGGAAGAAATAATACTGTAAAGATATCAACTAAAGTTATCCGTAGACTGAATCAAATCAAACTCGTTTTTTTTTTTGTTTTGTTTTATTTTTTTGTCTTTTTGAGACAGGGTCTCGCTATGCAGTTGAGGCTGGCCTTGAGCTCACTTTTTTTGTCTTTTTGAGACAGGGTTTTGCTATGCAGTTCAGGCTGGCCTGGAGCTCACTTTTGTAGCCCAGGCTGGTCTCGAACCCTCGCATCAATCCTCCTGCCTCAGCCTCCCGAGTGTTGGGATTACAGGCGTGAGCCACCACACCCGGCTTCCAGTTTTTTTAATTCAAAAATTTATAGGAAAAACCCAAGAATGGTCAAAATAATCTTCAAAAACAATGTTTTCCAGAAGATCTCAGAAATATCAAGACTCTAGAATAAAGACAAACAGATCAATCAAACAGACTTCAGATTTTAGAGACAGAGCCTACAACTACTTGATTGTTAATGGTAACATTGTAATGCATAAAGGAAAGAATACTGCCAAAAAATGGCTTGGGATCAACTCGATGTCTAAATTCTAAAAATGCAAGAAAGACACACTTTATATCATAATACAAAATCAGTTCCACATGCAATGTGAACAGTAAAATAAGAAACCTTTAAAGAATTTAAACACAAGGGAAATTAGGTGTGACATGCAAATCCAGAGATTCAAAAAGCCTAACCTTAAACAGAAAAAAAAAAAAAAAAAAAAAAAAAAAAAAAAAAAAAAAAAAAAAAAAAAAAAAAAAAAAAAAAAAAAAAAAAAACCTAGAGTTGAATGACATTAAATCAAATTCACCAATAAAAAAGACCCTATACTCCATCATTTCTGTATTCATATTGTCCCTTTTTCAGACCTAGAAAATACTGATCTATTTTAATACATTTCCAAAGAACCAATTCTTAATTTTCTTATGTTTCCAGTTTTCTGTGTATCATTTCCTTACATGATCCTTCCCTGCACTGATTTTCAAACTTCTTGCTTTCAAATTTTCCTTTGGGCACTACTATAGCAAAACATCTACTACCGCTGATACATAGGGCTCCTGCTCACATATAGATGGTTTGAAAATTACAACTGTAACTTTTATAACCAACAGATTACTGAGACGAGTAATCTAAATGTTCAGGTAAATATATTATTTTGGCTTTTGTTGTTAATTTCTTATTTATTTATTCTGGTCTTTTTGAGACGAGTCTCACTATGCAATTCAAGCTGGCCTTGAGCTCACTTTTATAACCTAGGCTGGTCTCAAACTCGCACTGATCCTCCTGCCTCAGCCTCCCAAGTGCTCAGATCACAGGTGTGCGCCACCAAGCCTGGCTTATTGTTGTTAATTTCTAAGGATTGTTTTTTGCATATCTTCACATTGCCAATTACCTAGAAAACTCTAAAAGTAATTGTGATTTTTTGAGACAGGGTTTCGCTATATAGTTCAGGCTACCCCTGGATCCACACTACTGTAGCCCAGACAGTCCTTGAGCTTGCAGCAATCCTCCTGCTTATTTACTGAGTGCTGAGACTACAAATGTACACAACCATGCCTGACATCTAGAAGTATTTTTGAAAGAATATTGTTCATTGCAAAATTGGAATACATTAAATGTTTTATATTATTCAAATTTTGCTTTCTTAGCCTTCATTGATTTTATAGACTTCTTGTGTTTTACAAAAAAACATTTTAGCTTCATATAGTGAGGTTATTTTAAGAGTTGTATAAGTTACATTATTTTGGGGAATGGTACTTCTTACTATTATATTTCATTCTTCCCTTAAATGCTTTGTAGCTTGAATTTTACTTTATCACATATTCATCATATCTACCTTTTTGTTGTTATATTTGCCTTTACCACGTATTTTTAGTCGTTTAAGAATCTCTCTCTCTTTTTTTTTTTTTTTTTTTGGGCCCAGGGTTCAAACTTACAACCTTGCATTTGCCAGGCTGGCATTTGTGCCACAGAGCCATCTCCCCAGCCCCTAGTTTAAGAATCTCTTAGGAAAAAAAAAAAAAAAACAGGCAGATTTGCAGGCTTTTGTGTGTACATTCATCCATCTAAGAATATGTTTTCCAACAGGTGAATTTAATCCTTCAGATTTACAGTGCATTAGTAGACTTAAAATAGCCATGAAATAGATTTTTAAATTAAAGTTATGAGAGTCGGCCAGATAGATCAGCAGATTAAAACGCCTGCTTAAGCAGTGTACAATGGCCAGGGTTTGATCCCCAGTGTACTGTGCCAGCCTCAACCCTGGGATGCACTGAGAGGGCAACTGAGACTGGGCATGGTGTCATGTGCCTGTAATCCTAGTGCTTGGGAGGCTGAAAACAAAAGAATCACTACAAGTCAATCAATGTAGTGAGACCCTGCAGACGCTGTACTAAATACAAATTAATTAAAGCTATGTATGTACAAAGTATGTATTTTCAAGTACTTCTGCAAGAATTTGACCATCAGGTGTGGGGAAGGCACTTCCTAGCATTCAACCACTATAACAACCTGTAACACAGAAGCAAACACATTCTACATACTAACTGATTCTCTTGTTATGTATTTGGCCTTATATAACTCTTAACCTTTGCAGATGAAAGAAAAAAAATACTGAGCTTAAAAATCACTGAACAAAAAAAGACACCATCAGAAATATTTAAGACTGGTGAGATAGCTCAGTAGAAGAAGTACTTGCCTGGCAAGCTCAGGTCCTGAATTCAATCCCCGGTACCACAAAAAAAAAAAAAAAAAAAAAAATCTTGACTACTTGGTGAATCATAACACATACTTACATAAGCTTTAATGTTCTTATCTCCTCTCATTTGATACATTCATCTCTTTGTCAAACAAAATGTCAAATTGAACAGTTCAATTCTGGTTAGTCTCCTAGAATAGAGCCATGTAAGGGCAGAAAAAGCAGCCAAATATAAAGGCTTATGTCACACTTCCTTATTATCGAATTTTTATAATATTTCATATTTCCAATCATTAAATCACAGTTTCTCCTTGATTCATAAGGATAGTAAACACCCCCTGAACTCCTTTAAGGTAAACATTTACCTTTTAAGACTGAGTTATGGGGTCAGGGAGATAGTTCAGGGGAATAAGTACTTGCCTGGCAAGCGCAAGGTCCTGGTACTGCCAAAAAAGGAAAGACTGAGTTATGTATATTTGAAAAGAAATTTAGTATGCCCCATAACCAACTAATGAAGAGTTTTCAGACCTCAAAATCTAGATATCCAGACATGTGGCATAAGGACCATGGTGGTTTTCCAATCATTAGTAGCATTTTTGGTTATTGAAGGAGGCCTCTAGCAGGGGAATAGTTAAAAAGATAAGGACCTGCTAGGGCAGAGACATAAGGGCCTCTGTATTACTTATTCCTTAAAGTGAAGGTGTACCACAGAATACTATCTTACAGAATTATGAGATCTGTATATAAGTGAACAACTATTAAGCTCTATGGTTTAGGATGGCTCACAGGTGATTAAAATCATTTGCTCCAGAAGACTTTCCTGTTTCAGGGATCCTAAACTCAATTAGATGGAAACAACCAACTGCTTTGAGTAACTATTTCCTCATGGAAGCGCTTGCCTGGCAAATGCAAGGTCCTGAGTTCAATCCCTGGTACCACAAAAAAACAAAAACAAAAACTGTTTCCTCATGGGCACACTGTTTGCAATCCGTAATTAGTTTTGAAATTGCTCGTCCTCTCAAAGAGTATCTTCTAAGATTTCTGCTTGATGCCTAAATCCCTTGATAACTTTCCCTCCTTTTCATCATACAGCAAGAGTAAACTGTATTTGACAAATCTTACATGAAAATGAGATACAGCTAGAAAAAAAAATGTGGGGGGTTGTTGTTTTTTAGGCAAAAGAATAAAGTGTAACAAACAACTGTAATTATGGGGAGAATAAGAAAGTCAGACTAGAAAGATTCATGGCTATATATGCATAAAGGTAAGAAGGAAAAGAACAAAGGTAAAATGTATCATGAAAGAGAAAAATGCAAAATAATGAAACGGGTATACTTATGAGAAAGTGATTTATTGTGCTACATTACATTCAGTAGCAGGTCCACTAATGCTTTCGTCAGACTTGCAATCAGATATCATCTTTTCTTGTTGAAAAACATAAGCATATTGGCCCCTGGTTATAATTTTTTTTCCAAATGTAAAATGAGATAAAATAACTGCACCACTTTAACTTGTTTTAGTAAAATAATTATATATAATTACTGTTGAAGGAAATCTACAACAGACCATCTTGATGTTTTTATTTAAATCTGTTACACACTGAATAACAAAATTAAAATGTCAGTTTCTCAATTGAAGAATACTCAAATCAACAGCCATGTGCTAAACAAAGAGACTCAATTAGAGCACATTACAGTTCAATTTGAGAATGAATACATCAAGGAAAAACCTGTGTGTATGTGTGTGTGTGTGTGTGTGTGTGTGTGTGTGTGTGTGTGTGTGATTGATTCTCCCTCTTCTTCCTACTCTTCCTATGTAGGTTCAGCTGTGCTCCCAAGTTCTAATATTGAAAAAGTTTTGCTTTTTCTCATGATACTTATTTGTATTTCACTGCATATTTAAGGATCTTATGCTGTAGAGATGTAACAGGATGCCTGCACAAGGTGTCCTCAAACTATAAATACATGCTATTATGTAATTGGTGATGGTCACACCTAGGGATGGCTATCCTGAAGCAAATGAACAAAAATAAAAGGTTTCAGTCCTATTGGCGAGAACTAGGAAACACTGGAACAGACCTAAAGTAGCCAGCAACTGCAAAATAAGAAAAATAAATTCTTACAAACCAAACACAGTGATAAAAACAAACTGTGCACTTTATTTTCCAATGGTCCCTATACACAGACTTCTACAAGTAGACTCTGTTAAAATGTAGAGAGAAGCTTATTTTTTACCAACAAAATTAAAATGCTTCTAAACAAAGAATGACCCTTATACTAATATACACAGCTATCTTTTGTATCAATGTCAGGGTTGCTCTGAGACCAGTACAGTAGGCCCACAATCTCTGGGCAAATGTAATCTCTCCCAAAGTCATTATTCTCTATATCATCATCCAAAATGATGCAGTTCTTTAAATACAAAGACATTCTCCAGACCTGACCTACTCAAGTCTGTTTAAAGAAAGGTCTATATCTGGCTCTGTTCACCTTTGGTGGCAGTAATCCAATGATATCTGCCAAATGGAGACAGGCCAAATGATAAAGACATTAGAAAAACATTTTGGAAACCAATCTAAATGGTTTCACATTGCTCTCTACTCATTATCCTCTAGCATTTAGCAAAGCTTGATTTAAACATACTAGCTTTACATCAGCTGTTCCACTAGTGTTAGGGAAAGACTAGTGTGCCCACATTTGCTTCAGAGACTTAAAATGGGAAAATACACTGACAGTAGTACTAAGCTGAACCCCCAATATGTGTATGTAACACAGGATGCCCAAGATTAACAGTCAAAGACTGCCAGAGCCTGCAACACCCCTAAATCCATGAAGATTCTCTGTGCAGTGCATTCTGGGTATTTTAATGAAGGTAGCAAGCTCCTCATAAAATCTCAACAATAGACAAGGAAATATACGCCAGCTATCCTAAGCGCTAAGTAATACACTCAAAATACCACAACTTTACTCATCTCAAGTTACAGGTAACTTTTCCTTTCCTCCTTTAACTTACTTCTATGGTCAATAGTTTTGATCTTACTCAATTTTTGGGTGGGGAGGGGGTTTGTTTTGTTGTTTTTTAGGGAAGGGTCTACAGAATGTTCAGGGTCTCACTACTAGATTGGAGTCCTAGTGATCTGTCTGTTTACAGCCTCCCAAGTGCTGGGATTACAGGTGCAAGCCATCACGCCCAGTCTCTGAATTTGTTATTCAAATTTACTAAACCCTTTTTGTGAAAATGGCCAAAGTACAATTCAGTCAAACCTTTCATACAATGAGGTAATTATAAGATAGTGTTCATCTTTAAATCATTAGTCTTAGGGAATTTAGCCTGTATTTTGGCTAAAAACAGTAAGCAAGTAAGTCTTATTCCTAAAAGTATAAAAAACTGTAGAGTAGAATAGAACTGAGAGAATGAAGTCCAACATCCCACTTAGTGCAGGCGTTCCTTCTATTTTCCAGGCAGGATATTATCTAGACCCTACACGAATATTTTCAAAGACTGAGAACAACCTACCTCAAAATATTCCATTTTACAACAGGCACTATCAATTATGAAACTAGTCTCTCAGCCTACCAATGAATTCTTGTTCTTTCAAAATACTGTCCTTCACTTCCTGAATACCTATTGATGTCAGACTTTTGCTTGTTACTTATAGATACTGCTATATAATGACTTCATAATGACCAAGTAAGGTAGGAATTGTCTTCCTTTAAAAAGTGAACACCAGAGAGATACACTGATGAAAATCTAACTTCAGACAAATATGTCAAGGTTCATACACCTATTCTCATAAACAACGATTTTATGAAGTTTCTGGGAATCAAGTCACATGAATTCAATCTGCCTTCAATACTGGAAGGAATATGAGAGTTTTCAATTACATCAATCCATACAGAAATGTAAAGATGGTCTAGAAATGCAACAGTACCACTGTTTGATTTATAAAGCAAAATAGTAGCAGTATCTTATGTAATAAGCCATAAAAAAACTAAGAGATAGCAAATATGATGCCTATATTCTCAACAACCTTAACTTGGGCCCAGTAATGTAAATCCATGTCTCAAATAGGAAACCTCTTATCTTCTACCTCAGCCAGCAACCAGAGCAGATTCCCAAGCTAAAGATCACATTCTAAATACGTATTCCTTCAGTATTAGGGAACTGGGAGGAAAAATAAGTATAGATCTGCAATATGGAAGGGAAGAAGAACCTCAGTAAACTAAGACTCTTAATGAACTAAGCAGAGCAAGAGAACCAAGCCAGGATTTCAGGATTAGAATACTGCACTTAAAGTGACTTTTTAAACCAGTAGAATCTAAAAGAAAAGGAGAATAAGGTAAAAGGGAAATATTGATTTTTTTAAGGAAAATATTGATTTTTTTTTTTTTTTTTTTTTGGTCTAGGTTCTCCTCTATTTTCAACCAAAGTCATCTTTTATCTTTAGTCCCTAATAAATAAGTAATTCCATTTGGCTACTCAACTGCTCAGGTCAGAATTCATTTCCTCTTCATCTTTCTCTTGCCAAATCCCTTATTAAAGACTTCACCAGGTATGAAAGTCTTGGAATAATTCTTTTTTTTCTTTCAGCAATACAGAATAATTTCTGAATCCTACCTTTTTACAGCTAAGATCTATTACCACTTAACAAATATTTACGATACATCTAGCAGGCACTTTCTATAGATTTGAAATACATTAATAGAGAAAACAAGATGCCTGTTATGAAGTTTATGTTCTAGGAGGGAGACACTGCATACAGTAGGACAGTATATATGTAAAGTAGGTAAGTAAATGCAGTAAAAAAAGAGGCTAACAGCGATTTTTAAAATTTACCTTTTAAAAACTACTTCAATTAAAAAGACATAAAAGAGAAGGCCATGTAAACATGCTGAAAAGCATGTACGAAAGAGAACATAACTTGTACGATTTGCTTGAAATGTCTCACAGATAACCCATTCTCAATGGCACCAACTCCAACGCCATTCTCAATGGCACCAAATCAACTACCAAAACCTTTCTAGGTAACCACCTGCTTAATTCTGTTATGGAATTCTTTTTCCATATTAAAAACTACCTACCTGTCCCATTTTCAAGGTCCTTAACTTTCTGATCCTATCTGTTACATCACAAACATGTCACCCCTTCCTTTAAAAATCTATTGTTACATATACATCACCATCCAACCCTTATCTACTCTAAATAGTTGTCCTCTTCTTCCTCTTCCTCTTCTTTATTTAGTGCAGGGTCTCATTACGTAGATCAGACTTGTAGTGATTCTCGTGTTCTCAGCCTCTCTAGAGCTAGGATTACAGGCACACACCACCATGTTCAGTCTCAATAGTCCTCTCAGTGCACCCCAGGTGATTAAACCCTAGCTGCTGAGCTCTGCCTAAACAAGCACTTTAGTCTGCTGTCCTATCTGGCCAGCCCTCAACCCCCATCTACTTTAAACCCTACCTACCCTGCAAGGCATAATCACCTTCTGCTGGTTCTATGAAACAGGCCCTGTGACTACTTTTATTGAAGCCAGGCTCACTGAATTTCCTTAGCATTTTTCTCTGTAATGGTTGCAGTGCTGAAGATTGAACCCTGGGCCTCACACATGCTAGGCAAGCACTCTTATCTCTGAGTCATCTCCCAACCCAGCATCATATTTCTTAAAGTAAGTATGCCTCCTAGTTTTTCCATACTTCCTATCATGTTGGTCACTACTAAGTATTTGCTAAAAATAAATTAACCATTCTTCTTTAAGTTGGCTCTCTGTCAACTTAAAAACAGTAGATTTGGTAACTGCTCAAATAGAATGAGTAAAGAATATACTAAAAAATACATACAGCCTAGAAAAAATAAAATGTTAGTAAAGTATAATAATTTTCTTTTCCTTTTCTCTATTTCAAACTTTCAGTGCTTGTGTTACTTTTAGAAGCATTTGTTCTAATGCTTGTTCACTATGAATACATATATAGATATATACCATTACAAATAGTAAATGATCAGCTATCAGTGAACTCATCAATGAGCTATAACTTATCTAAAAATAATGTCAAAGATCACTAGCATCAAAGCAAATGAAAATTGCAAAGAAAAAGCCAAATTGCAATCAAAAAAGATGAAAGCAAATTATCAGAATTTGAGTAGGGGCACTTTCTGTTAGCAGGCATCACAATACCAGACTTAAAAGTTATACTACAAAGCAACAGTGATTTGCTATTAAAAAAAAAAAAAAAAAAGGCATAGTACCAGCACAAAAACAGGCATGTGGATCATGAAACAAAACAGGTAATACAGAAACATTCCCAAGTACACTTAATGTATTTGATCTTGGACAAGGAGCCAAAAATATATGTTGGAGCAAAGACAGGCTACTTAACAAATGATGCTAGGGAAATTGGTCATCTATATGCAGAAGATTGAACCCAGGCCTGTATCTCTCACCAAGTACTAAACTAAAATCAAAATGTATCAAATATGCAAACATTAAAATAGAAATATTGAAATTATTGGAAGATAAAATATAGGTAAAATACTTAAAGTCTTGGTACAAGCAAAGGCTTCCTGACTTTGGACCTACTAACTGCATAAGAGCTAACAACAAGAATCAACAGATAGAATTATGCCAAATTAAAAAGCTCTACAGCAAACAAAAAGTTAAAGTGAAGAACCCACAGAATCAGAGAAAAACTTTTGCTAGCTATTCCTCAAACAGAGGATTAATAACCAGAATACATAAAGAACTCAAAAACTTAGACTACCCAAAATAAAAGACCCATTCAAAAGCAATGAATAGACCCTTCTCAGAAGAAATTCAAATGACCAACAAAGTAGAAAATGTTCAACATCTATGACCAGTAAAGAAATGCAAATTAAAATAATTCAGAGATTTCATCTTACACCAGAGAATGGCAATCATCAAGAAATCAAGCAGGAGCCAGGCGTGGTGGCGCATGCCTGTAATCCCAGCATTCGGGAGGCTGAGGCAGGAGGATCCGTGCGAGTTCAAGACCAGCCTGGGCTACAAAAGTGAGCTCAAGGCCAGCCTGAACTGCACAGTGAGACCCTGTCTCAAAAAAAAAAAAAAAAAAAAAAAAATAGAAATCAAGCAACTAGGCCAGCCAGATAGCTCAACAGACTAAAGCACCTACTTAGGCAGATTCAGGGACCAGGGTTTGATCCCCCACACACATATAGTGCTGGCCCTGCCTCCAGGGCACCCTGAGACAGCAACTGAGATCCGGCATGATGGCACATGCCTGTAATCCCAGTGCTTGGGAGACTGAAATCAGCAGGACCACTATGAGTCTGATCTGTGTAGTAAGAGCCTATAGACTCTGTACTAAATACTTCAAAAAAAATGCCGGGCGTGGTGGCTCACGCCTGTAATCCCAGCACTCGGGAGGCTGAGGCAGGAGGATTGGTGCGAGTTCAAGACCAGCCTGGGCTACAAAAGTGAGCTCAGGACCAGCCTCAACTGCATAGCGAGACCCTGTCTCAAAAAGACAAAAAAAAAAAAAAACTTCAAAAAAAAAAAAAAATCAAGCAATAACAAATGTCAGCATGGAACCCACCTCCCTTATTGGTAAGAATATAAACTACTATAACATGGAAATCAGTGTGGAAATTTCTCAAAGAAATTTGAGTAAGGCAAAGTACAATAAAGAACAAAATAAAGAGCTGATAGAAGAAAATAAGGAGAAAAGATCTTTTGCAAACAGGAAGAGTCCGAGAGAATGAAACTGAAGGAAGAGGCAGGGAAGGGGAAGTAAAAGACTTAAGAAGTGTCACACGTACCAAATATGCTCCAATGAATGGAACATTATGTCATAAACATGAACTAAAAATAATAAGAATGAAAATGAGAAAGAGGATTTAGAGTAAGAGGATGATGAGTGAGAAGTGGAAGGGGCTTAAAAAAGAAATCAGCTGTGTTATGTATGTACACCTACTCCCTATGATGAATGTAAACTAAATGCACTAACAAAATAATTTTTTCAATGCATTTAGTACAGGGTCTCGTTATGCTGCTCAGATTCACAGTTCACTGAGCTCTCTTGTCAGCTGAAAATAAGTAATTTTAAATATAAACAAAAACAAAAGAAAAATCTTTCAGATAAAGTGACTCTAACAATGTATCTATTGTATATGAAAGCAGCCTGATATACACAAAGGCACATTTACCCATTTATGCTCAAATGCAGGCCTCCCCATTCATTAACGTGACCTCAGCTTACTTGTCTGTGAAATGGATAAGAAACTCTCCCGTTTACAGTGATAGAAAAAAGTCTGCATGGTATTCATAACTTTGCTCAATATCCAAACAAAATCCTACTTGAAAAGATGTGTATGCCCCAGAGTGAGTCACATGTCACATCTCACCACAAATAAGAGGTGGCACTTCAATCTAAAAGCTCCTCTCCAAAGACAACATGTGTGTTGTCTAACTAACATTGTGTTAGTGTGTAAAACATTTGTCATTGTGCCTTTTTTGCATTTACTTGAGGAAATTATCATAACCAGGGCTCCAAAGAAAGTTAGTGATGCTAGCAGTAGAACTAAGAGGAAAACTCTTGAGAATTATGATAGAGTTTAAGAAAGAAAGGAATCATTGCAAAATTTATTAAAGTCTTGAGAAAATGAATTTATAAATATAATTTATATATGAATATAATTTACAAGTATAATTCTGGGGCCTCAGAACAAATTATTTGATTTTCTATTAATGGGAAAAATATGTTCAGTTCTCAAACTTTTAGTGTTTGCACATGAATTGGAAAAGAATTGAGTTTGACAATCAAGGTATCATTGTATAAACATGCATAGATACAAACTAGGTCTCAATATGAACAAACTTCTCAGTTCTTCATCTTCAAGCAGGTGGGGCTGATGCATAATGATTTTTTTTTTTTTTCTGCTTTTTTTGAGATAGGGTCTTGCTATGCAGCTCAGGCTGACCTTAAGCTCACTTTTTGTAGCCCAGGCTAGTCTTGAACTCACACCAATTCTCCTGCCTCAGCCCCCCAAGTGCTGGGGATTATAGGTGTGCACCTCTACGGCCTGGCTAGAATATTGTTTTTTTTATTTTATTTTATTTTTCTTGTTTCAGAACTTTTTTTTTTTTTTTTTTTTATGGCTGGCTCAGCCTGCCCTGAGGGCAGGGCTGGTGCAGCATGTGGTGCCAGGGATCAAACCATGGTCCCTGCAGCTGCCCAAGCTTTCCTAAGCAGGCGCTTTAGACCACTGAGCCATCCTGCTGGGCCCCAGAATATTGTTAATATGTATCTATTTTAACTGAAATACAGTGCTTTCTAAACTGTATATATAATTAAGGAATGAAAGATATCAGTATGTTTAGTTAGCACTTAAGAGAGTTAAAAAGACTTGGGTTAAGTTCAGTGTCATCAAAACCCGTAGATCTCTTCTGACCACTGTGCACCTAAACCTTGGAATAAAATATTTAAAAAGGTTTCTGGGAATTAGCCAACACATAAGTAGTAAGCTCTTGTGCTATTATCCAACTACCATTTAAGCTGGATATGAGAATTAAATGAGAAAATAGGTAAAAGGCTGGCACATTCTTGTGTGTGTGTGCCTGTATGTCATAATTTTAAAGAAAAAAGTCATAAATCTTTCTTTATAATGTACACTACTTTTAGATCACCAAAAAAGAGAATAATTTTATAAAATGCCAGATCTGCTCTACAAAATGGTACCCAAAACCAATCGGAATTACTTTCCCCTGGTGTTTGAGAAAGGGATGTCTAAGAAAAACTAACAAGTCAACCAATGATGTGTTCTGTTCGGCTTAAAGAACAGCCACCAGAAACCTACCTATATTATTTGGTAAAGTAGACTACACAGATAAAAATGGGCCTGCCAACATCAAATTTTAATGCCAGATACTGGTTATTTGCCACTGAGACAATTCAGTTAGGAAAGGTGTGACAGCACATGCCTGTAATGCCTATAGTCCTAGCACAGGAGAGGCGGAGGCAGGAAGAACTCTGAGGTCAAAGCCAGTCTGGGATCCACAGTTAATTCAAGGCCAGCCTGAACTACATAGCAAGAGCCTGTCTCAAAAAAACAAAACAAAGGCATTAAATATTATTCTAATTATTAAAAGTTAAGTTCAGTCAAGATAGGTCATAAATTTGAGATTTACAAGTTTCTACAGAGCTAGTTTTATGAGACAAAGCCTGACAATCCCAAACCATGCCAGTAACTCCCCTTAATTTCAGAAGCAGGAAGAGGTGACCCAATCAAATGATATCAAATCACAGTCCATCTGTTCAAAGAGTGCTGCATTATGTAAGCTATAGTCAAAAAAGAACAGCAAAGGCAGTTTGCCGACATCTGCAAATGCTGGAGCACTGTGGTTTGAGGAGCCGTGATGTCACAAGGACCATCCACAGGATCATAGCATTTCAAAACGCAATTACACATAAACAAACCTGATACAGCACAAAGGTATTACACTAGAACAACACATTGAGTCTGGTTAACTATGAATCAGACAGAACCTTCTAGCAGAAGTTGCCTTCCCCACTGGAATGACACTGACCTCCCTTTTAGTTATTTTGATCATGTCAGCTCTACCACACACACTCCTTTAATTTCTTTTTTTTTTTCTTTTTTTTTTTTTGGTGTGTGTGTGTATGTGTGAGAGATACCATGGATCAAACTCAGGACCTGATACCTAGCAGGAAGGTGCTTAAGCCACTGAGCTATATCCCTATATCCCTGGCCCTCACACCCCTTTAATTTTCAAAGCAAAATGGCTAATGTAAAATTCTAAACCTAACCATGGTCTTTCAATTACACTCTAATTCAGTAAGACCTTATTTACCAAAGGCCATCTTCCAAATTACTATGTGCCCACTTTTCTCAGTAAATAAGCACTATACAAGTCCTTTTATCACAAATAAAAAGGATACCTTTTTTGTCTGGAGGGCTTTTAACCTATTGTCATCCCCCCACCCCACCCTACAGAGCTCCCTTTTCATAAATTCTGTGAATACGAAATTCAAAATCAACTTTGTTTAGGGTCGGCAATCTTTTAATCCTGTTCTGCCCTCATCTTCAAGTTTTTTTACATTTCCCAGTGTTGCACACAGCAAAACATTTGGAATTAGCAAAAAGTTCCTATCTCAACTTTGTCTTTATTTAACCCCAAGAATGGCCCAATCCGAGTTGTCTTTTGTTTTTGTTTTGTTAAGATAGAGTCTTACACCATAATTAGGCTGCTTTGAACTCCAGGTGATCCCCTGCCTCAGCCTCCCATATGCTCAGATTACAAGTATGCACCTGTATGCATTTTTCTATATATACATTGAAGTGATAATATACCTATACTTGGTGGCATCTCATTATGTTAGTCGCTGTCACACAACGCACTTCCATTACCTTTCTGCTTTGTTTCCATCCATACAGAGACTTTTTAAGGCTGGAGAAAAAATTATAGAGGTTAATTCTATACATCCAAACTTCAGGATAAAACAAGAAATCTAACTCTAAACAACAACTTTCAAATCAGTCAAAAAAGCCTTATTTCTTGCCCTGAAGTAGGCCGAGGGACAGTGGGTGTCATAATGTAAAAAATTATAGTACTCATTAAATCCTCCCTGTCTGAATTTTGCAATCCTTTAAAATCATTCAAGTCTGAACATATCAAACAAGTTACCTCCAGTCACTTCAGCCCACAATATTTCCCTCTTTGAATAATAATGACCTTTCTATGGGGGTGGTATTAAAAAACATTTAACTAAAAAAATAAAATAAAATGTTGGGGCCAGGGAGATAGCTCCGTGGTACAAGTGCCTGCCTGGCAAGTGCAAGGTCTTGAGTTTGAACCCTGGTCCCACCAAAAAAATAATAATAATAACAATAATAATAAAATAAATAAAATATTTAACAGGCCCTACAAGGGAACTTGACCAATCAAAAAAGACATTTAAGGAATCTAAAAACAAGCAGCTTTATGGGAACTGGTAAATGAGCACGAACTCACTTAACACTAATAGTACAAATTAAAAACTCAAATTCAAATATGGTGTCTCATTTGATCTTCACAACCTCATCAATTAGGCAAAATGGGTATAACCTGAATTAAAGCTACAGGTGATTTTGAGGCTGATAACAAAATCAAATAACTACTTCATTCATAAAACAACAAATTTTTTCCTGATCATATATAGAGAATTATAAAGTATGATCTATGTTTAATACAGAATAGTAGAACTGCTTAGTGAAACATAATTTAATCAATAAGCACTCATGTAGAGCAGGATTAAAATACAGTGTTAGGTTTTAAAACCATAAAGAAAATATATGACTTTTACCTTCTGGGTACCTCAAATATACCAAAACTATATTCAAGTAAAAGTTCAAGCTGGTAGAACTGAGCAACACACACAGTAAGTACTACATAGTTCAAGAAGTAAAAGAGTTCAAAGAGAAATAAGCCAATATCAAATAAACCAGTCAGGAAAAAAAAAACAAAACACCACTCTCCTCAAGCTCCCACAAAAGACACAAAATTATTCAAGAAAAGGCTGAACAGTGAGGAACCAGTGGGAAACAGAAGTGAGAGTACAGTAGTGAGAAATGACACCTGTGTTTGGATACTCTGAGATGGCCCTAATCATAAGCTTCCAGTGTTGCTTTAGGGCAGTGATGGTGTTAGAGACTGAGGGCCCAAAACACAACCCAAAACCCAATTATTTATCACAAAGTACCAACACCACAATTAAACTTCAGGACTGAGGTTTTAGTTTAGGAAAAAAAAAAAAAAAAAAAAAAAAAAAAAAAAAACTGTTATCCAATGCTTGGCCGCTGGGGGAACTTGGCTTATATGCCAGCAGAGAGGGATCTGTGTGCCTGCTGTGTGCCACAGGTTTGCCACCACTACTCTAGGCACTAAACTTACTATCTAGGCAATGAAACTTTGTACACCTTTACAAGGATGCCCCATGAATATCTGCCAGTGGCTCTTGGAAAAACCTAGATGAGAAACACTGGAAAGCAACTAAATTTGGAAGATAACAGGCAGGAGTAGGATGATGGCTGCAAATCAAAAAAGAATGATTACATAGTTTTCAAAGAAAAAAAGTGTGATACTACAAAAAAAGTAGGTTTAAAAAAATATTTTCACTGGGATATATATGCAAACATAATAGTACTAACTGTGCAGCAGGGACAAGGGAACTAACTTCCCTAGAGAAATCTATGTTGGAGAGAGAAGCTGGGGGGGGGGGATTGATACACAATAAGGAGCCCTGAGAGCCTTAAAATGGCAAGAGGATTTTCTTCAGAATGTATGAAAAGATGGGCTGAAGCATCAATGTAAACAACCAGGTCAGACAAACAAGGTGAGATAAGCTGGACTACAAGAAATAGAAGCATCCACAGGCAGGTTTGTAAACTGCCCCTGAGTGAACTACTTCAGGGCATAAACTTTGCACTGTGCTAACATCCAATTAAGCCTGCTACTATTACTTAAATACATGAACATTTCTTGCCCTACCCAAGGTGGAAGAGAAAAGAACTAAAGTTATTCACATAATGTAAATATGTTTGATGTATACTGATTCTCCCACTTGCCTAGTTATCTTGGCTCCTTCCATAATCCATGGTTAAAAAAAAAAAATCTAGTGTGCTACTTACCTTGAGTTCAGTGTTCCTATTACAGGCCCCTGTGAAAGGGCTCAGAAGTGTGCAGAGTCAGTTAAACCAATTTAATATTCAAATTGTGGGAGCAAAATCTAAAAGCGAATAATATCAGTTGCTCAGACAACAAAAAAGAAAACTAGGTGTGTGTATATCACGCAAGTGCATAGATTTAGGAAATGGTTTTAAATGTAAATTCTAACTTCATCACTTAGTAACTGATCTCTCTTGCACATGCTTTCACATCTATAAAATAGAGCAAATGCTATCAGCCCTGAGGGTTTAGTTGTGAGGATTAGACAACGTACTCTGGTATTTTATGCATTTACATTATTATAGTAAGCTTTTGATAAAGAGCAGCATTTAGGATTACTAATAATTGGCATCTCCAGTCCTGAGGGCTTTTAAAATTTGCTATCCAGTTTCAGAAACAGAAGCTGACTTGCGCTGCACTTCAGCTGCTAGTGCTGAGGCTCTATATTTTAGTTTCTCTCCTTTTAGGTTGAATGCTAACTAAGTTTTTTTTACTGATCTCTCACCCGAGAAGCAGACAAGTCATTTTATCGCAACGATTTAATATTGTTGCAAAACTGTGCATTGTCCACTGAACACTAGCCACAGACGTCTGATTCTAAACTACCGTCACCCAAGAAAAGAAACATCACGAGCAACGTTCCTTCGAGGAAATAAAAGCATCTGATCAAGTCACAGGATGGTTCCCATTCAAACATTCCAAACCCCGCAGAGTGAGCAAACCTTCAAGTTTCTACTACAAAAACAATCCATAGCCTTCTGGTTGCTGGACTCACTTCAACACTTCGAGACTCAAGAAAGGAGAAACATTCCGCGCATCTTCGTGCCTCTTTCTCACACAAAGCTTCGCAGCTCCCCTTTCCAAAGCCCGTCTGGCTACAGAAACAGTCTCTACAGCAGGTCCGACCCGCGGGCGACAAAGCCCAGGGCAGCACTGCAGACCCGGGATATGGCCACCCCCTCCCATCTCTTCTGGAAGCCCCCGGGGCTCAGAGCCCACATCCGGCCGGGGAAGCCGCCACCGACTCCGACTCCGACCCCGCCCGGGACGCCACAGCCCCAGGCCCGGCCCTCTCTGCGCGAGGACGCCCGACGCGGGGCCAGTGCCCTCCGGCCTCACACCTCGGCCCTCGCCCGCTCACGCCCCCGATGGCAGCCCAGACCTCCGACGGCTCGGACTGGCACCGCCCCCAAGGAGTCCAGAGCGGGGCAGCCCGCGCCTCCACGCGCGCTCTGACCCACGCCCCCGCCTGCCTCTGCTCCCGGCCAGTGGTTCGCTTAGCGCCCGCCGGGCCATGAAAGCCCGGCCCGGGCCCTGGCGCCGCCACCTGCGCCCCCGGCCCCGCGCCATGTTTGAGAAAGAGCAGAAGCGAGCCAGAGGCCGGGCCGGGCCAGCGCGCCCCGCCGCCACCAGCCCGTCACTGCTTACCCTTCGCCCCCGGGAGCAGCGTCGCCGCCGCCGCCACCAGCATAAGAAGAAGCAGCTGGTGACGCCGAGCCGCGGCCACCGCCTCCATGGTCCCGCCGCCACCTCCTGTGGCCCGGCCCGGCCCCGGCCGCCGCTTCGCCTCAGCAAGCCTAGCCTCGCCCCACCTCCCAACCGCAGCGGCGGCCTCGCTTCGGCCCTTTGTAACTGCTCCGGGGGCGCGCTCCCATTGGCTGCAGGGCTCCTGCCGGCCCCGCCTCCCGCCGGCCTCCAGCGCCCCAGCGGGACCCAGTCAGGAGCCCCGCCCGCCGCCCGCCACGCAGCCAATGTGGAGCCGCAGGCGCCGGCCTCTGACCACGCCCTCGCACCCCGGGGGTCGGGCCTCCAGGCCGCGGGTCCGACTGAAGCTGGGCTCCTATGGCGCGTGGGGGCAGGGTCTGAGCGACCGCGTGTGACCGGCTGTGAGTTGCTTTGAGGAAAAGCTGCTACTGCTCCGCGGCTCTCTTTTCCGCCTCCAACCCCACCCCAACACCCCTTTCACAGCCCCGAGCTCCCCACGCCACCCAAATTCCCAGTATTGCGGGCCCCTACAACTAGCCCAACTTTCTGCAGACCCACGCCTCAACTTTCAGCATCCCCCCTCCCCAAGACCTTTTTCGGTGCCTCTCACATGTACCCCAGTTTACTGTTTCTTCCACTTCTTACACCAACCTAATACCCCTCGTCAAATTCCTGGCCCAGAGGTCATCAGATCCCAGCCTAAAACTCCAAAGCTCTCAAATACACACCCCCTTCAGTAGCCTCTGGACTCTCCAAAACAGACGTTGGGTAGGACCAAGCCACTCTCCTCCCTTTTCGCTTTCTTGCTCCAGGTTGGAACCCAAGAGTCCCTCGCCTACCCCACAAAGAAGGTGGATTCCCTACTTAGCCCTGGCTTCTTCGGGCGGAGGGAGAGCAATCATCTTTGCTTTGAGTTGCGCTGACACGCCTGTGTAACAGTTCTGAGGTGTCACTAAAAACCCAAATAAACTCAACTACGTTTTCATTCTGAATTCCTAACTTGCTGTGAGACGCTCCACCCACCTTCCCTCTGAGATGCCAAAATGAGCTCCAGATTTGTAATTCTTCCTGTCAGACTAGCCTGTCTTCAGACACAAACACAGTCTAGGAGGCTGCTGCATAGCACGGAGAATGTTTTTTCCGCAGAACCATTTAAGGAAAAAAAAAATTCTTTTCTGCGTGATTTGAACTCAGAATTAAATAAAGCTTGGTAACTGGAATCAACCAGCGCTTGTGATAAATCAGAACTCCGTACAGAGCGTTCCACCCATGCCAAAGAGTTCCTTTAGTGAGCTGTAAAGGGGAAGGTGAGGGACAGGAGCTGGTCCTGCTATTTCTCTTGTGGCTCTGACGCTGTTCTTTTCCAGCAAGCAGTTAACTTTTTCTGCGTTTGCAGCAGGCTCGAAGGGTGCAGCTTGCAGGACCAGCAAAGAGCAATCCTGTGCCTCAGGCTCACCAAGAAGGAGATTGTTCCTTTTGTTGCTCAATTCTCAGTATTTTGCCTAAAATAAGAGCTCAGGAGCCGGGCGTGGTGGCGCACCCCTGTAATCCCAGCACTCGGGAGGCTGAGGCAGGAGGATCGATGTGAGTTCGAGACCAGCCTGGGCTACAAAAGTGAGCTTAAGGCCAGCCTGAACTGCATAGTGAGACCCTGTCTCAAAAAGCAAAAAAAAAAAAAAAAAAAAAAAGAGCTCAGGAGATTTTTATTGTATGAATGAATGAGTGTTTTTTTCTGCTAGTCTCTAAAATGCAAGTGATAATCGTAGCTACCCGTATTTATACATAAAATGGATTAAGCCACGTGTCTTCAGCCCCATAAATGATGTAATGTTTCTGGAACAGTGCCTGGGACATAGTAAATATTTGGTTCATACCATTTCCTTTGCCCGCCCCCTTCCATTTCTGTATGACTCTAATCAGCATTTGTGCTAATTTTCATCTAGGCCTTTGTCTTGCCAAGCTGATGTTAGTCAGTGTGAAGGTCTGTTCTATAATATGCCTCCAGGTCCTCAACATTTTCCATGCAGTTGTGGGTGTTCAGTAACAAAGTGAGGAACAGGAACAAGAAACACTATTTTTCAGTTTTATCTTCCTGATACTAGGAGGAAATTTCCATGAGCCACAGATCCATAAATAAACTGTGGTAAAGTGGAACAATAAATTCTAAGTTTAAATGCATGGCTCTCGGCTTTAAAGTGTCTCCAAGTCATCTGCAGAGCTTTGAGGACTGCAGATTCCTGGATCTGGCCTGAGGAAGCCGGCTTCAGTCACTCTAGAGGTAGTCAGTGCAGGACTCTGCATCTGTAATTACTTGAGTTAGTCTGCTACCCATGGCACCAGGCCCACTTCAAAAGACACTGGCTTACTTAAAAGTCAGCAAGTAGTAATAAATACGCCTATTTGCCTTTTGAGAATGGTTGGGCATGGAAGGGTGGCTCAGGCTTGGGAGGGCCGCACGCTCCAGTTGGAGTTCTGGCTCTGCTACTACTGACTACAGATCTGCAAGCACTGCTTGATCTTTCTGAGATTTAGCATACCCCAGAGAGAAGTGGGATAATGACACCTACTCATGTGTTTGTTGTGAAGTCTAAATGAGCTATTGTACATAAGGAATCTATAATAAATGTTCATTCACTTCACAGTCTCTATGGGTTCTCAAAAAGGCTTGTGAGTTATCCACTCCAATGTTCGGGTTTAAAGAGGAAGAGACTGAGAATTATTCCCAGAAAATCAGCTGCAGCACTATGATTAGGAGACTCATTCCAACACCTTATCCCCTGCACAATGCTACCCTGTGTGTGTGTGTGTGTGTGTGTGTGTGTGTGTGTGTGTCTTTTTGAGACAGGGTCTCACTATACACTTCAAACTGGCCTTGAGCTCACTTTTGTAGCCCAGGCTGGTCTAGACCTTGCACTGACCCTCCTGCCTCAGCCTCTCAAGTGCAGGGATTACAGGCATGTGCCACCATGTCCGGCCTATCTCTCAATCTTTATGCAAAGTACGTTCTTGTTTTTCCTTTTGAATCATTTCCTTTAGTAAAATGCTTTCTCACCTTATTTCTGCCTAGAACATAGTTGCAATACTGGGAATTGCAGCAGTCCTTTGGAAACATAAAGATAACATCCAAAACTAGGAATAGCAGACAGAAAAATGTAGAGGATCTAAGCCTTGACAAATTCATTAAGCACCTGCACCAACTCTAAAATGCTTACTTATTTCTTACTAGATGAGAAAAACAAATCTCTTCTTTTTTAAATTTTAACACTTTACTTCTAGTCATATTATTACCCATTTTATTTTTGTTTTATTTTAAAACTACATGATATTATTGATTTATGCCATTGCATTAGTTTTTGCTCCTTTTTGGTATTGCTACCTGAGTAATAAGCCAATTCAAACTTTAGTAGATAATTGGGTATGGCGGTGCATGCCTATAATCTCGGCACTCTGGGAAACTAAGACAGAAACATCACAAATTTAAACCCATCCAGGAGCCAGGCATGGTGGTGCATGCCTATTATCTCAGCATATGAGAGGTGGAGGCACTAACTCACTGCCAGCTTGCGCTGCATAGCATGACCCTGTCTCAAAAACAAACAAACCAGACTAGACAAATTAACAACTTAAGTGTGACCCTGCCTCAAAATTAAAAAGAGTTGGAGATATATGTAGTTCAGCATGAAGACCCTGGGTTCAATCCCCTGTACAGAGAGAGAGAGAGAGAGAGAGAGAGAGAGAGAGAGAATTTAATGGTTTTGAATAATATCCATGCATTACTTTTTATGAAGCTGTGGGTGGGCTGAACAGTTTTCTTGGTTTAAGTCAATTTAAGCTATCTCAGCTGAGATCTCCCTTAAGTTTGCTATTAGGCAGCAAGTCATCTAGGGCTGAACAAGTCTGAAATGGCCCAGATCCACTCATCCAAGCAGTATTCATGCTCTCATAGGCTATCTGGGCTTGTTAACATGATGGTCCAGAGGTCCAAGAGTAATAGAAAGGGTACATGACTTCATTGTAGCTTTATATCTTTAAGTTTCTTTGTCCACAGCCCCCTGAGTTACAAATGAATTAAACTGAGTGAGATTAATATCTCTATCTATCTATCTATCTATCTATCTATCTATCTATCTATCTATCTATAGTTTATTTGCTCACTTGCTTTTATCCAGGGTTTCTGGCTCCTTTTTCCCCCAAAATAGGTCATAGAAGCTAGAATTTCTCTTTTTTAGGGCTAGTCATTGAAAGTGATCATCTCAACCTTTCTGTCTTAGAGTAGCTTTCCATAAAGAAACCCTAACTTCCTTGCCTGATAACAGATTAAAAGGGCCTATATTTGAGGAGAGGTCTTGCCTTATACCCTCAAAAATAAATGATGTCAAAGCTAGACAGGCTTTACTAAGTGCCCCCACTCTGTCTGTTAACATTAGGGCACTCCCTTTTGTTCAATCACTTTTCTACATAGTAGTCTACACTTCAGCCACACACATGCCATGAAGCCTCATGGAAAGCCAAAATGACATGTAGTGGTTGCTGGGGGAAGATGCCCTGGACCAGGCATGCAAGTTCTGTGTCCTTGCCCTCAGACCTCAATGTCCTATAGTTCTCCACATCTGTACCCTTGTAGTATTATTTATAATAATGTAGTGAATATAAGCATTTGCCTCAGTTGTGTGAGTTGCTCTAGAAAATTAGTCAAACCCAAGGAAGAGTCAGGAGAACCTGGATTTAGAGCTGGTTGGTCAGAAGCACAGGTTAAAACAACTTGCAACATGCCACCAGTCCTGGGTGAGATAGAGGGCAATCTGGGGGACTGACTCCCCTTCACCTGTGGGATCTGACTATCTGCCAGCAGGGAATGGAAGAATTGAGTTAAAGGGGCAGAACTGAAGAGTTGCTTGGTGTGAAGAGAAACCCCTCTCCCCAGTGGCTCTCATGCCAGAAGTGATTTATGTTTTAAAGAGTGTCGTAGAAACTGAAGTGTTGTTGACTTTTTTTTTTTTTTAACTCAATGGGGAAATCAATTTCATGTTTTTGATAAAAGGAGACACAAGATCACCTTGTAAAGGGGCACACATATCAAGAGAGGAATACACATGTCCACTTTTCAACCATTTTTCACAATCTTTTCCTAATCTTCCTTATTAACTCTCAGACCTTTTATCACTATTCATTTTTATTCTGTCTGAAGTATATCTTTTCAAATTCTCTTTTGTGAACATCAGTGAGTGGCAGTCTTAGTTTTTTGTTTGACAGAAAATGCTTTTATTTAGTCATTTTTGAATAATCTTCTCAGCAGGCATAGAATCAAGGTTGATAATTGTTTCCTTTCAACAGTCAATACCATTTCACTGTCTCTACCTTCCATTGTTGTTAATGTGAAATCAAATAACAATGTAATGGTTTCTCCTTTTTTTAGGTAATTTGTCTTTGATTTGTTTTTTTCCTACTATATATAATAGACAATTATTTTTTGGAGCAGTTTTAGGTTTAAGAAAAAATTGAGTTGAAATTACAAAGTTCTTACAGATCTCTTGCCCCAAACCATATACAATCTTGCTAACTGTGAATATCACAAATCAGTGGCAGATGTGTTACAATCAATGAAGCTGCACTAACTCAAAGTTATTACTTGAAGTCCGTGATTTTAATTTCAGTTATTAAATTTTTTATTTGTAGAAGTTTTTTTCCAAGTATACTTGGCCTTCCTTTCTAATTTTTAACCTACATTTTTCAATTTGATCTTTTTTAATCATAGCAATCACAGTTATAAGATAATGTTTGTGTGCTCAAATTCAATTTGAATTTAAATTATGCAATGCAAACATCAGTATTTGAATTCTCGCTCTCCCTTCCTCACCACTTCCCAATTCCCAGGAACTGAACCTACGACCTTGCCACTTACCTATATTCTCAGGCCTTTCTTTATGTTTTCTATTGAGACAGGATCTCACTAAGCCATAAAATTGTAAATTGCCTAGGCTGGGCTCAAACTTGCGGATCTTCCTGCCTCAGCCTTCTGCGGTGCTGCAGTTCCAGCCGTCTGCTGATTCTCATAGACAATGCTTCCATGTAAGTATGGTTACTTTTTACCAAAAGGTTCCCATGTTCCTTGCAATTTTATTTGTGCAGATTTCTTAAGGTCTAATGTAAATACTTCTATAAAGGCTTTGAACTTATTATTGCCACCTAAATCATTATCAGTCTCTGATTATTCTAATTTCAATTATTAGGGGCCAGAGATATAGTTCAGTGGCACAGGACATGCCTGGCAAGCATGAGATCCTGAGTGCAAATGCTAGTACCCACACAAATAAATAAGTAATGTCTATAGAAGTTTTAAAAATAAGTGAAATTATTGGCTTCAATTTTTTTCCTGCAGTATGAATTTAGGCTTCAGACTACATGAGAGACAGACAGCTTGTGTTTCCAAATTCTCAGTGAAGGCATTTTTCCCCCCTTTTTGTTCAGCAACTAAATTTTTGCAATCTCTTGAGGGTTGATGGAGTTGATAGTTATTTCGGGTTCACTGTTACACCGGGGTGGAGGGGTGGAGTGAGGAGGGTGGAGGTAGGGGGTGATTGTTGAGTTTCATCCTGATGGAAAAAGTATCTAGGGACCTTGAATGCCCTGGAGTCTTTGCTTCCTATATTCTGTGCCCTAAAAGACCAGATAACAGGAGCTCAAGTGAACCTGGTTCACTAAATGCCCTCCAAGCTGCAGCCAGCTGCAGTGCTCCAATTGCCCTGTTGAATTCTTTCTTTCACTTAGCATTTTAGCCTGCCAAAATCTCTTACTCTTGCCAATTCATAAATGTAACTTGGAAGATAAAGCTCCCGTGCATTTTCCTTGGTCTGGGTTTGCTGCTTATTGTTTCTCTCCTGAGAGGATCACCTACTAACTACTAAAAAAAAAAAAAAAAAAAAAAACTTCTACTGCCTAAACCCCTGCATTACACAGACAAATCGCAACTCACTGTCAGTTTCTCTGTTATAGGAGAACATAACTGTGACTATTGTAGGGACCCAAGAAGATTGGGAAAAAAGCTATTTTGCCAATAAAGTACCAGAGAAATTCAGCTTCTGGCATTGTCTCTGCTTCTCTAACATTAGAAATATGCTCACAGACTGTCTAGTTCCACTCCCATCTTTCAAGCTGGTTTCTCCAAATGCTTCGGTTACTTTGAGAAAATGTTTTGTTTTATTTTGTTTTGTGTTTTGTATTGTTTTGTCCTCATGTAGACTTTTGTTATGAATGACTACTTTTAAATACACAATGGATAAAGAATTTGTCCTGTACTTAATAATTTTTTGTTTTAGGGAATTAATTTTCCCTTAATTAATTAATTTATTTATAGTTTAATTTTATAAATGTTCCATGAAGAGCACAAAACAGAAGGGACTCTGTTTTGTGTGCATGTGACTTTGTGTATGTTTCACTTGTGTATGTGTGTGTGTGTTTATTCCCCATAGCTAATCTTGGTTTACTGTTTTGACTGTTTGCTCTGCCAAAGACACATAGAAGTGCATTAATATGTCCTTCCTCCCTACTGCTTTTTTTGTTTCCCTGGAGACATGCCCAGTGTTTGCCACCTCCCTCTAAGAACTAAAGTGTGATGTAGACTTCCTGCCTCCTAAGTTAGGCTTGGGGCTAACTGGTCTGAGTGTCTCTCTGGCCTGAGAGGTGGCCCACGGCTACGGCCTGCAGCTGTGCTTTCAGCAGTGCCTGCACCAGTCCTGCATTCACATGTCCCAGCCTACTCCCTGACACAACCTGGAGGGAACTGACAAGCAAGCTTCATTCAGCCTTACCCCATACCTGGGCTGTTGCCTGTTGGTGTCAGTTCCTTTTAGTTGGGCCCAACTTCTCTCTTCCTATTTCCTCTTCCAAAACAAGGGTTTTAGGCTCAACCTGAATCCAGGAATGTTTTCTCCTATAAACCCACCTACCTGATGTCATTGTTTCTCTGCTCCTCAGGTGCCCACTGCTGCTTTCTGTGGAAACACTGCCTCCGTGTTAGAGATGCCAGAGCAGCTGCCTGTGTGGCATCCATCACTACCACCTTGCTCACTGCCTATCTGCTATCTTTCACTTTCCTCTCTAAAATCCTCTGCCCTGCCTTCTTATCACTCTACCTTGTCTGCATCACTGACCCTGTCTCAAGCAGAATCCAGCATTGCAGCTTTTCTCTGGGTCAATCAGGAAGATTCATTTGTGGTCCAAACAATCTGAGTTTTCAATAGATTGTCACTATCCCTTCCTCTGACTCAAATTACTCTTTAATCCAAGGTTTTGAAAAAGCAAAAATCAAAACTAATAACAACTAAAATTTAAAGAAGAAGAAGAAGAAGAAGAAGAAGAAGAAGAAGAAGAAGAAGAAGAAGAAGAAGAAGAAGAAGAAGAAGAAGAACCCAGCCACATGGCCTCTTTGACAGAGACTTGGATGGTTTTAATTTTATAAATACACACATATGAATTCACATGCACATTCAGAGCCATGAAATCAAACAACAGTTTCCACATTTGATCACAAAATTGAACAGAAGCATAGCAGAAATGCAGAGAAATGAAACAATTCTATTGGCTACCAGGGCAACTAAACATTAAACAGGGAGAACTTTCAAGATTAACTATACACATCCATGTACAATAACCACATATCCTCACATTACAAAACTAATCATAAGGGCCAGGGAGATAGCTCAGTAGAATAAGCGCTTGCCTGGCAAGTGCAAGGTCCTGAGTTCAATCCCTAGTAACGCACACACATACATACACACACACACACACGCACACACACACACACACACACATATACACACACACACACACACCTAATCATAAATTAAGAAACCTTCCAAAGGACAAACAGACAACAAATCCTTTTAAATTGGATGTTGATAACAAAAGTTCAAGTGAAAACAAAACAAAATGCTCAAAAACACTCCATCAAGTTACTTGAAGTAACACAAACTAGAAGCCAGCTTGCAAGAGAGGGGAGGAGGAAATGCCTGACCCACTATTCTCCAATTTAGGTAAGTAGAGATCACCTCAGAAGCTCCATCTCTTCTTTGTGTAGTGCTAAATAGCAGTTGTTTGAACTCCTTCCACACCTGGAGTAGAAAAGACTATATTCTGTCACAGCAGTAATCTGAGTGATTTATGGCTTAGCTGTGTAATGCTGCCAGGATGGGGGTGAGAGGGGGGCAGGGCGGTGGATAACAGGCCCTGTGGGGGCCTCAATGAATCCAACAGTTTAGGGTCAGGGAAACTTACATGTAAGCAGGTCCCCTACCTCCCCCATCCAAGCCGGACAAACCCCAGTGTTGCAGAAATCCTCTTAGTAGCAAAGTTAGAGTATGGTTACGTATCTTTGCCACAAGGAGCCCCTAAAAATGTTCTAGGACCAACAGAAGTGTGAACTGCCTCATGAAGGCCTTTTGGAGAGGAAGGGAGAGTGCTTAGAGAGCAGCGCATTCATTACTTCACCAGAAACCAAGCAAGAAGGAGGATGAGCCTTGACAGGTTCAAAAATCTGTCCTTTCATTGGCGAGCCATGTATTTCTAGTTGAGCCTCAATAGCACATTTAAAGCCAAATCAACAGGATATAGGCAGCCACTAAGTTCCCAATAGATGTGGACCTGTGCCTTTGTGTATCTAAGTATTTCCTTAAGTGTCAAGTGAGGTGGTAAGGACATAGTCATATCCCTGCCCCAGGAGCAGAATCTTAAGATTTTAATGTAGCCTCTATTGCTGCTTTGCTCCATGACGCTTTCTCTGGGCTGATTAATCCTATTTTTAAAAAGTACAAAGAGAGATGTGCACAGGAGACACACACACACACACACACACACACACACACACACACACACAGAGACAGAGAGACAGAGAGACAGAGACAGAGAGACAGAAAGAGACAGAGAGACAGAGAGAAAGAGAGAAAGAGAGAAAGAGAGAGAGAGAGGATTACAGTTGTCCTCTGAAGTCTGGCTTTCTTCCATTCACCACCAAGGAGGAGGAATACTGCTCTCTGAAGCATCAGAGTAGCCAGAATGGTCAGGATTGTTTTTTGGGCTACAAGAGAGAGGACTTCCTAGAGAGATAGCACAGTGGCACATTGCCTGTCTGGCAAGTGTAGGTTCCCAGTCAAAAAAAAAAAAAAAAAACCTAGAAAAGGAAAAGGAACATTACTAAGAAACAAAAGGAAAAGAAAATTCGATTATCCTAACAGAACAGAACAGGGCAGGGCAGGTGAGATGATGTCACTTCCCTCTCATGCTTCATCTCCATGTCATATCAGCCTTTTCTTGGCATTGGCCTTGCTCTCTTTCAGACATTTTCTTGCACGCTTTATGGGGTCAGAGGGAATGTCGAAAGTAGCTTCAGACTCATTCTAACTGAGGAAACCAACAAGGATGGCTTCTCTTGCCAGACACTTTTTTTTTTTTTTTTTTTTTTTTTGGCACCAGGAATTTAACTAAGGACCTTGTGCTTACCAGGTAGGCACTGTGCTGCTGAGTTATATCCCCAGCTGGACATTCTTAAATAAAACTCCAGAGACAGACTTTGGTCTGTGTAGGACCAAGTGCTCATGTTGTGGGTCACAGTTTCTACACAGGGAAGTTGGTAGTTTTTTGAGTGCAACAGTTCTTTGTAATGGATCATTGTCCTGGTTGTTATGTGTGATATGCTTGGCCACTAAATGTTGAAAGTGCTCTCTGATCATTGCAACAACACAAAATACAAAAACGAAAACAACCCCACTCTCCATTTCCAATGTTAGGGTAGAAGTTGCAACACAGCCTTGAGAGCTATGGCCTTGTATCAACTCCTAAACCACGATCTTGGGCATTGGGACTGGCTAAATTGCCATTGTCTGCCCCCCCCCCAGGTGGCGGTCACTACGGATAGGGTGCTATGTTTGGCCCTGCATCAGACCCATAAGCCACTGGTGGTTGAGGAGAAGTCAATCAAATCTGTCCCCAAAGGAACGTTCACAAAGTTTCTGCTACCAGTAGTGCTTTTCTACATACAAAGACGAATAACTGTTGATTACCACCATCCCTGAGAGGAAAGGTGATGCTCCTAAGGGGAGAGGATTACCATCCTGCCCCCACTAACCCTTCTTTTTGCCTCAGCAATTCTGCATCCTAGATCCAAGGACCAAGCTTAAAACCAACCCTCCCTATCATGGGCATTGTAGGTTCTCCTGATCTCTTATTTTTAAACCATCCATCTGCTCCTTGGACTATAATATCTAAGACGGGAAGAAGCCCCCTGTCCATAGTGCTCAATGTTAGGACTCAACTCAGAAACTTGTTGGACCAAGGAGAGCCAGGAGGGAAGATATGCAGACTTATCATAGACAGGGCAAATGAGCCCATCATAAACGAGGCCCCATGGCATTGCTAGGAAAGAGCTGAGAAACCCAGACTGTCAGCCCTTAGGAATCTGGTAGGAAAAGGTAGGCAGGGTGTTCTTGCAAATCTCTAACATCTCCACAGTGCCATAGCTGAGCAACACTGATGAGTCACATTGCTACAGAAGTTCAAATCTGAGAAACGCCTTGGTAAGTCAAAAGCAAAGGCCAAGCTGCTCTTTAGGAATGACTTTAGACAGTCTGAGCATGGAATGAACCTTGCCTACATAGGGCAGACCATACAAGCTTCATCCTCAGTCCCACAAAGTATAATTTGACCTTTCTGATAGGCCCCAGAATGAGCCCCAACCCCTCCTCATTTTCTGGAAGAGCTGAGACTGTTAGATGCTTTCCAAAGGAATTTAAATCTAAAGGAGCTCACATTTCAGAAAGGGAAATGGCCACACACAATTAATCACTGATTCTAATATTGTGACCACATTATAACCAAATACCTCCTAGCTCTCTTATTAAAATGTTCTGTCCAAAGAAACAACAGTCTAACTCACCCCCAAAATACCAAAGATTATTACATTTTTGTGAAAAGAAAACTTTCAACGATGTCAGAAGGGTTATCTTTCTTCTAAATGTTATCTGTGCTGTCCCATCTTCTTTCTCAGATGCCTTCTGTACTTGAGAGGTGCCCCTATCCATTCTGAATAAAATATATCCAATTTTTCTCTTTATTCAAAGCTCCATAACAAAAGCCCTGTGAGCCAGACAGGCAAATGAAGATCAGACGTTTCATGCTGGGCTTTCAGAGTGGAGCAGAGGAAGATACTGCCTGTTTGTGTCCACTGTGATATAACAGGTCAACCAAAGCAGTCTCGGTTTTCTCTCTGCCCATCCTCAAGCCCTACTGATCCTAGTGGTATACCTCAGGCTCCCTCTCTTTGGCTCACATTTCTCCATGGGCAACCAGTGCTACTCTGTCATCTCCTGGCATGGATATGCTGGTGACTGCCAAAGCTGTTCCCCTAGAAATGCAACCTCCTAAGTACCCAAGTTTTTCCAGTATGGAAACTACTCTCTGCAGAGGATCCAGAGCTTGAGACGGACATTTGGTCATCTACAAAACTCTCTTGAGGGCAGCAAAACCATGATTTTTAGAAGCAGGTTATTGATGATGTCATTTAGACATTTCCCTGTGTCTTGTTTGTTTTCTTGGTCTCATCTTTTCCCTCCCCAACAAATTCTGGTCTAGAGTTTGGGTGGAATAGACAGTGAATAGCCTTTTTGTGTCAGACCAATATGGGCTTCTCCCAAGCATATATTTACAAGATTTCCAGGGCATGAATGGATTTAATTGGAGTCCTAAAATATATACTCCTGGATTCACTGGATCCCCTCCCCTACCTCTTGTGGCCAGGGAATGATGTGTCCTATTGGCCTAGACCTAGGATCACTGCCCATCTGTGGAACAATCATGTTGACAATGGAGTTGGGGCTATGGTCATTGGTTCAGGCCATCCATAGCCACTTCTGGAGCCATTTCAAACCAGAGACCAGGGACAGTGAAACTTTTAGAGCTTTCAATGATAACAAATACACTGTGGCACCCATGTATTACGTTTACCATCATAACCATACACTTACCTATCATGGGGGAAAGATGGAATCCAGGCAAGTTGAGCAAGCAGCTAATGTCCTTACAAGGTCCTTCTTTTATTTTCGAGACAGGATCTCCCTATACAATTCATGCTGACTTTAATATGATAGCCCAGGCTGGCCTCAAACTTGCAGTGATACTCCTGTCTCAGCCTTCTGAGTGCTGGGATTATAAGCATGCACCACCATATCAAACTTCAGTGTTCTTCTCCAACAGTGACTGGAAATTTTTGAACATGATCCATACTAAGAAAAGCACACCACATTGTGACCCTGAAGGCAAATGTGCATGCATGTGCACCTGCACACACACACACACACACACACACACACACACACACACACGCCTAAAACATAGTTTCCACAAAATATTATTTATCTCTTCTTACCTTACTACTGGGAACACATACATTCTGGAAATTTGTAATCTTGGCTGCATGACAAGGTAATATCCAATTTTATCTTTTTAAAAAAATATTCTAGAATTTAAAAAAAACATTAAATTGCATTTATATCTCACAAATGGATCAAGATCCACAGTCAGATTTTTTTCTATTTTGGGATTAAGTGCAGGCCCTTGCACATGCTAGGCAAGTACTCTAACTGCTTAGCTAAACCCTCATCCCCTAAAAATGCCATTCTTAATGTTTGCCTAAACTGCTTCATAGTTGAAATAGTTGTGAAATGTGGCATACATTCTTCAGGAACTTGAAAGGGAAGTGTGTAAGAAGTGGAAATTGGGTTAGTGGAGGGTGATAAAGGAACAGTAATAGGTGATGCTTGTCACTCAAGATTGAGAAAGTGGGTCTTGAGAGAGTTTTGAGCTCCAAAATGAAACTGCAGCTCCAAGCAGAAAGGCCATTCCTGAGGCCTCTCACCCTGCCTAGACCTCATGTGTGGCTACTAAGGACTTCTCTGGAGCAGCCACTGAGCAGACAGCCCTTCTTCTGCTCCAAGGCGTTCAGGTCCTGTGATGTCTCTCACGCACAGACTTTAACTCCAAACTCAGGACTTTTCTCTCCCTTTGGAGGTAATGGTGAGCAGGCAGATCTTTTCTGGTCCTGCTAGAGCCAGATTAGCCCAAGGACCCACTATGTGTAAGCTACTGTGTAGATGGAGGGCATGGGGGCCAGTGGAGAGTAGATAAACCATGTATCTAAATATATAAAGGAAGTGGCATCCAGAAATAATAATATATGTTTTTAGGGATGTATTTCTATAATAAAGACAAAATTCAGAGTAGTCATTAGGGGTTGGGGAACAGAGGAAGAAACAGGAGGTCAGAGAGTGACCTTCTACAGTAACAGCAAACTTTTGTTTGCATGACTAGTTATTTTGATAAATTATATCAACCACTAAGGATATATGGTATACACATATACCTGCCTATTGATGTGTTCGACAAAAACATAATAAACCATGGATTGTAAGTTTAATGAGCTCACAGACTCAAGTAGCAGATAGATATCATCACAATTAACATATCACACCATGAGATCATAAGAAATAACAAGCAACAGTTCATTCTGGCTAGTTACATTACCTTGGGTAAATCATTTCATTTCTTGAAGCTTTGTTCTTCAAGTTATGTTATATATGTATGTTATGCATATATATGTTATAAATGTATGTTATATATGTATATAATATGCATGCACACATACATATATAACAGGTTTATTATGAGAATCAACTGATATACATAATGCATGAGAAAATGTCTGACAAACTGTGAAACACTGTAAGAAATGTGGGATAATATTATCGCTCCGGGTATCTTTGCAACTAACTGTCTATTTCTTCCGTGAAACTGCTGTCCCCCACAGTTTTGTGCTCAAGTGGCAGTCTGAGGCAAGCAGGTTGTAAGTGAATGTAAATTTTTCTCAATCTAACATATTTTGTGTCTAGCACGATGAGGGATAGAAATAAAGACAACACTGGGTATCAATGAATAGCTTGTAATTGTCAGAATAAGGCCTGTTGCTTAGGAAAGCTTGGAGTGGTCAGACTCCCGGGATGAGGACTTTGAGCCAGTGGGCTAGGAAGGAGAGGTCTAGTGCTGGGAGGAGTGCTGTGCCCTGCCTTTCCTGAGAGCCTAGTCGGTCCAGTTAGCAAACCTTCACTGCATTATGGCTGGGCCTGGCGGGTGATTGGCCCTCGCATGGATGCTCACTCCTTCCAGGCCCTTGTTAGCCTAAGTGGCAGGCACACAAGAGTCCATCAGTACTACTGGGGAGAGGGTCTCTCTAGGACCACCAGACCCTGTCTTTGTCCCTCTGGCAGGAGACAGCTAACACCAGCCCAGACAGCCAGGACAGCTCTGCCACCTCCTTGCCAGGGATGTCTTGGTTCCTGACCACCTTCCTGTGAAGGGCTCACCCTTAAATTCTCAGAAGCTTGTCCTCAGGAGTAAGATCAGAATCTGATAACTTGTTATGAAGATTTAAAAGACATATTGACTCCTGAAAGAGTAGGTTCTGAAGCATCTCCCTGTTGGAAGATCCCTGAGCCTGCAGGAGACTGACACCAAGTTAGAGCTAGGAAGTTTATCAGCCAGAGCCCCAGCTGAACAGGAAGCATACTCACACCAGGTGAGTTGAGGCAAGTTCAATAAAGGGTCATTATTAAAAGGGATGCCAGGATATGGAAAAACCAGAAGACAAAAGGTAGAAGGCCAAAGAGCTCATCAAAGTACTAGCATGGCCGGTGTACACCAGCCCATGGCTGAACAAATAAGCTGAAGGAGGGCTACTGGAACCTGAAAAGAGAGCTCTGTGGAGAGCAGAGCCACTTGCCAGCCCTTGGGGGGGGTCACAGAGAGGGAGTTAGGGCAACACATATCTTGCTTCCTCTCTCCTGCTCCAGGAAAGTTGACTGCATCTAACTGAAAGCCTAAGGGCAAAGAAGCCCTCTGTTATATTCCAGATACTCCAGGTTGCAGGGCACACTGCCAGGGGTGGAAAGAGCACATGACCTGCAGGCTCCCTGTGAGGAGGAGGTGCTGCAGGGGCCAGGCTGAGCAGCGCAGCCCCTCAGGGAGGGTGAGGACGCTCAGAGCAGTATTCTTGATAAGACAACTTTAGTCCTCAAGAATTCTCCAAGAAAGCTGCTCGAAGGCAAAGACACTTCGTGTTTAAAGAAGGACAAAATCACATCGCTACAGCTTTTGAATCAAATTCATACAGTGATTCCACTTGCAGCACTAGGTTGAAATTTCCCATTCCCTGCTTTCAAGGACATTTCAAACAAATCTGTAAGCAAACGCTCCATTATTTACTTTATTAAGCGTCATTGAGTGACTTGATGAAAAGATTCTTGTGTAGCGACTTTAAAGGCCTTAGCATGAAGCTTTCCTCTGCCTCTAACTGGTCAGGTTCATGGAGTATACTGTGCCCCTCTCTGGGCTTCCGTTTCTTCCCCTGGAGTGTGAGTGGGTTGGCTGAGATTTCAAGGTCTCTTTTGATTCTGGCATGCTAAGACTCTAATAAAGACTGCAGTCAGAACCAGCCGGAACACCAAACCCAGCTGACTTAGCAGTCCCTACGCAAGTCCATTTTGTACACTGCAGTAGTGTTTCGTTGAATTCGGTCTTTACAATTGCTCCATTTCTCTGATGCAGCAAAAGAAGCAAAGTCAGATAGTTCTATTCCAGTGTCCTGGTGCCCAGGAAAACAAGCCCAAGTGCACTACCACTGAAACAAATCCACCTACCATATTTCCTATTTGTTCAGCTTCAGAGAATTGGGCAAAGTGGAACTGAGGAAGATGTGGCACATTGCGCCAAGTCATCACCAGACTTCTTTCTCCAAAGGCTTCCACAGTGGGTGGCAAAGATAGAGCGCAGCCCCATAGCACTTCCTCCTTTGTACTTTGCTCCTCAAACACACATGTTTACGCTTACTTCCTCATTATGACTCCCATCTAGCAGTTTCATTCCTTGTTTAAGTTAGAAAAGAAAAACCCAACCCACCTTTGCCTCCTTGTTCTTTCAGATTCTGTCCCTCTGTAGGGCACTGGTAGAGTTTCCACCTCATCTGCCTGCCCAGCTTCTCTTTACCTTCATAAGGAGAGAAGTTTTCACCTCATAGGGATCTGTAGCAGCTCATCAGAGATTTTGTTTTGTTTTGCTTTGTTTTTTGTTGTTTTGAGACGTGGTCTCTCTATGCAGTTCAGGCTGGCCTTGAGCTCACTTTTGTAATCCAGGCTGCTCTCAAAATCACATCAATTCTCCTGCCTCAGCCTCCCAAGTGCTAGAATTACAGGTGTGTGTCACCACACCTGGCAGTTCATCACAGGTTCTTGATGCCAGGTGCTGTGTGACTTTCCCAGACAAACATAAGAAAACATCGGTTTCCAGGTCCAACAGTCCAAAGACCAACCCAACAAAAAGATGAGGCTCCTGGTTTTCTAGGGCACATGTTATAAGAGTGAAAGAAGGGCCCCTGGAGAAGGTGGTGTGTAGCCTGCCCCCATCACGTGCTGATCAGGAACCTCCACCAGTCTCAGCAGGCACTGTCTAGCCGTCGCCAATGGTGACTTTGCCTTGTGATACACAGCCTCAGCAACTTGGCGGGGCCAACTGGACTGCTGAAGAAGCCCACTTGCAAATGGAGATGTCGTGACTAGGGTTCAGAGGAATATACTCACTTTGCTAGGTCACAGAGATGCTGGCAGACTTTGGCACACTCCAATCTATAGAGAAGGTAGAAATCAACCTTGGGCTGAGACTCAGTTTCCCCTCCTATGAGCTTACGACACAGGCCACTTCTGTGTTGCCTGAAGCTACAAGGATTCCTCCACACCAGGAAGCAAGCGATTAATTGTGTGGCAGACACCAACTGGGTGTCTTCTAATTCGGTTCTACTCTGATGCTGCTTACCTGGCTATAACATAACATTCCACAGGCGTGACTTCAGACGCCAGCTACAAGCCCTAACTCATTTTTTCTGTGCGGTACTTCTGCCTAACTGGCCATCGACTGTGGTTCCCACAGTTTCTTCCGTGAATTCCATTACTTCACTACAGCATCTTGCAGAACTCAGGGAAACATGTCTACCAGTTTACTATAAAAGAACTACAATACACTATGTGCCATGTACAACATAGTGGCCCATAAGGGTGAGGTATCTGGGAAAGAGTGCAGAGTCTCCATGCCCCTCTAGGTGCACCTCCCTCTGAGAAGCTCCTTGAGTTCAGTCATTCACAAGTTCTCAGTGCCCTTCCCTTCCTGAGGATGAGGGCAAGATGCTTTCTGAAATGGGACTGGAGAACTACTACCAGACAAGGTAGGTCAGAGAGTGCATTTATGGCCAGCTCCAAGCTAGAAACTCAGAAGATTGGAGCATCCATCTTGAGGAACAGAAACTCTTGTTTCTGTAGCCTGCCTTGAGAAAGGAGTTATGAGCCAGAGACTGTGGATAATCACCAAAATATATAAATAATCATAACAATGCAGTCAGAAAGGCTGAATGAGGGCACTGATTAAAGCTGGGCCACTTGCCTAGAACTTGTATCCAAGGAGGGAGAGAGATGCTCTCTTACTGCTGTGGCAGAACTCAGCTAAATACCACAGCCAGGAGCCTCTGGGGCTAAGTTTCTGGTACCTGTGCTGGCTGGGATTCAGCTGTGCAAGTGTTATGGTTTATGTCTAGTTGTCCCCCCAAAGCCTCATGTAGTCATTGGCTGAGGACTTTTATAGATTGAGACTTGACTCATGAGTCACTGGGATTATGTGTTTTAGTGCTGATCTAGAGTCTGAGACTTATCCATGATCCCTGGGATTATATATTTTAAGTACTTCTGGGATTATGAGTGTAGCAAATAGCCTGAGGCAGAGAGCCTGAATGTAATATAGAGACAGAGATAGACTAGAGCTGTTGCTCTCTGTTCCCCTGGTTGGTTGGTTGCCTCTGTCGTGATTGTTGCTGTTCTGTCACCACAAACTGCTGCTTTCTGCCCTGTTCCACTCAGCCTTGGGCTGGCTGAATATAGACTGAAAGTTCCAGTAACTGTGAGCAAAATAAATCTTTCCTTCCTTCATTTTGAGTGTTGGTATTTGTCCCCGCAATGAGTAAAAAGTAACTAAGACAGCAAGTTACTGAGACACAATTCACAACACTGACAACTTCAGAGAGGAAAGGTTTATTGTGGCTCACAGTCAGTAGAGTTCTCAGTCCAAGGGAAGGCAGTACGTAGAGGGGCATGTGGAGGAGGCTTGCTCGTGGCATGGCATGGGAGAACAGAGAGAGGCACCAAGGGAGGTAGGAAGAAGACAGAGCCTCCCAGGCACCCCTTAGTGACTCACCTTCTCCACTAGGCTTCACCTCTCCAATCACAATAGTTATAAACTTACCTGAGGACTAATGCACTGATAGGTATCATGTTCCTGTGGTCCCATCACCTCCTAAAAGTCCCACCTATGAGCCCATGAGGCTTTGGGATGGCATCCAGATTTGAACTATAATGGGAAATAAGAGACAAGGAGACCCAGGCTCAGAGAAGAGTTGAGACAGGAGGAGGGAAAGATGGGAGAGAGGAGAAGGCATTGACACAATATTGTTTATTTGGACACCGATTTCTAAAGCTATTTATAATAGCAGTAGCTGTCCTTTTTCGGTTGAGTTTATCTTACTTGGATTTCTGGCCCACAGCTAAAGAAGCCTGAATCACACAATAACTATACCTACAAACAGAGACTTGCAGGTAACAAGCTGTATGATGTGAGACTGCTAAGATGGGGCAGTCAGGAGCCAGCCACAAGGGATCTTCCCTTCTAGGCAGAGAGAAGCTGCTGGTCCAGCCCTAGTAAGCAGCCAGATGAACCTTCAACTATTTTAAGAGGTCTGCATGGAAAGATGCCAGACTAGGTGGTAAAGCTACGTCCATTAATGGGAGGTGGCTAGAAAAGATGTTCTCATAAAAGGTGAGCTATTTGAAAGCAGAAGGGAGCAACAAACTGATAAAAAAAAAGAGGCTCCTATTTTCAACAAGATTCCAAGAGTGCAGAGGGTTCAATAGTCTTTTTTGTTAAAGAATTGCGAAAGTTCTGCTCAGTTACAGGGAAGGGGGAAGAGATGAACCCAAGAAGCTGGAGTCAGGAGGGCCTATCTTATCTCAGGGCTGTACTGATTAGAACATAGCTCAGGGCTGGTGTGGAATTTCCTCATTAGCCTGAGGTTTTGGGAAGCTGAGGCCAGGAAGCTGAGTGGCCAAGGAATGAACATTCCTCCAGGCCTGTGGGGAGGAGCCAAAGCCATTCCAGGATAGGTGTGGGTTTCCAGCTGCCCAGGGGATTTTCCTAAGTCTGATAGGAGGGTAGGAAGAGCATGCTCCCTTCCCAGCCTTGCTGTCCCCTCCCCACAGGATGGGATAGCAGGTCTCAGCTGATGGCAACTTTCTCTTCTTTTGTAAATCGTGACTTGAGAAACACATTTAGAGTGGTTCAATGTATCATTTAGTCATAAGACTATGAGTGAGTCCAACAGAATTCTGAACTCTAACATCATCAAACAATTGCCTTTCCACTTAGCTGTATCTATTAAGTCCCTACTAAGAGACAAATACTCTTACACGCTGTGGGGATATAATAATGAAACAAACCAAGAAAGAACCCTAAATAACCCACCCTAACAGAGTCATTCCAACACCAAGAGATAGCTTCACCATCTAGATGGCCAGCCAGGCCCAGTCCTCAGATCATCCCCTCCTGAGCTAGACCTCTCAGCAAGCTCTTCCTCTTGACTACATCCTGGATCTCCTCTGCATCTAGCAGCTCAGGACATCCCAGCTCTCAGCAAGCTTACTAACTATTGCATTTGGCCCTGTAGACCTGGCAGCACTCAGACATCACAATGTTCTTAGCCAAAAAATAAAATAAAATAAAATAAAATAAAATTGGTTTACATTCTACTAAATCTAATAGATCTGCAGAGTTAGCATCCAGATAGGTGTACCTGTCACTGTAATAAATTTAATGTGGGCGGAAAGAGATGAATGTGTGTTTGTGAGATTCTGGGATATAAAGAGTCAATATTGCTTTTGTTTTTTTCTGACAATGGAAAATGTCATCATGGTACATCCAGTTATCTAATCTACTGCTTCAGAAAAACAAGATCAGTTCAATTATGGAAACTCTTTAGCAATCTCTCCAAGCAACCAGATGCAAAATCTAAATGTCCTTCCTAGCCTCTGAAAACCTGGTGCTGCTCAGCAACCTACCTCTGCCTCTCTCTGTCTGCCTTCTCTGCACTCACCTTGTACCAGTTCTCACTCATTCTGCCCTTAGTCACCTAGGATACTTTGCCTCTCGGGCATTTACATTTTACATTTGCCATTCCCCCTTGGGGGGATACTCTGCCCCGGATCAGAGGGAGCCTGCCTCCTTTCATTGTTCAAGCAAAACAAGATATTCCCCCCACCACACACACACACTTCTCTTGCTGCCCAGGAAGTCCAGCAAAAGCCCGGAAGCCAGACAAAGGGACTCTAAATGTGTTCTGCCCCATGACACCCTATTCCCCTCCAGCAGGGCCTCTAAAGCTGTCCCTACCAGCTTTCCTAATCTCCACAAGAGACAAAGGGGATAGGCAGAAAGGGGAGTTTGAGTCAGAAGCATTTGTCTTGTGGGGATAAGAGGGTGCCCTCCCAATAAGCCAAATACTGGGGAGATCCCAAAGAATCAGCTATATATAAGGGGCTTGGAAAGAAGGGGAAATCGGCACACTCTCCCCAAGCTGGACACTGTTTTCTAATTTGTCCCTGAACTTACCTAAAAAAGATAGGAGATTATTGTTCTTCTGAGGTAGGAATGAAGATAGAGGATACTGGCAAGAATAGAAAAATGAAAGAACCCCCCTGCCCTTCTAGAGGATGCTGCACAAAGCAGCTGGCCCACGGGCTCTCTGGAGAACTCATTAGCACTTGAACGCCCACCAGAGAGACAGGAAGTAGCCAACCTGAGCCAGAGAACAGTGAAGGCTTAACTTAGGAAAAGGCTGTGGCAGTCACTAGCTAAAGAGAATCCTTTGTACTTTCTTCTCTTCCCATCCATATAGAATGCAAAGGAAGGGCTGGGCCTTAAAGAAGGAAGACTGAGGCATATCTCGGGTCCGGGTCACCCTCCTTTCCAGCCTTCATTCCTAGAAGCCAGGATCCAAGCGGAAGAGCTCTCTGAGAGGGCAGAACAAGAGAGAGAACAGGTGCAAATGGAGTATCTTAGTTACCTTTCTCTCCTTGCTGGGACAAAATACCCAACACCTAGAATTAAGGAAGGAAAGGTTCATTTAGCTCACAGTTTGTGGAGGTTTCATGTATACCACAGTTCATGGCAGTAGAAAACAGCAAGGAGCAAAGGGAGGAGCAGCCGCAGCTGCCTCTCTCCCCTCCTTAGATCGTAGGCAGGACACCCTGGAGGGTGGGGGTATAGGACTCACACAATATCCATGCCCTCCACTTGCTCAGGATGAGGATGTTTACAATGAAACCTGGCTCCTTGCTGAGTGGCTTAATTAAACTTCTAAACTTCGCAAGGTGACACAGTGTATCAACCAGTACATGGAGTATAAGGTAGAGGTCTTTTTAAAATCTGTTTCATTAATATATGTTTGTGGAAGATAAAATTCACCTTCCCCTTAGAGACTAGGCGCATGTAGCTAGCATGGCTTGATTCTTTTCTAGGCTCCTCTCCCATCCCACCCACCTCTCTCCTTCCTTTTCCAAATCCCCTTTCCCATTTTTCACTGTTATTAGTTTCCCATGTTTATGACATAATGTTTACATTCATTGTATTTGGTACATGCATGTACACACCTTAAATCTTCCCCTCCTGTCCCTTGCCCTCAATCTCCTGAAACCATTAGTATTCATGAAAGCTCTATTTTCTTGTTTCCTTCCATCAGTCCTTTATTTGTCCTTTGCCTTACTCAAGTGAGACATACCATATGGTATTTAACCTTATATGCCTGATTTACTTCATTCAACATTAACTATTCCAGGTGTATGTACCCATTTTCCTACAAATGTCTCAAATTCATCTGAAGTCTCAGTAGACTGAAGTTATAAAATCTGGGTCTGCCTGGGTCCCTAGGTCTCCCTCTTCCTGATCCTGCTCTGCCTGGGGGTAGGGGTGGGGTGGGGATGGGGGACTGATGCCTGCAGGAGACGCTTCCTAAGCCACCAGGTCAGCTCTTTCTGGTTACACAGTCAAAGAGAAGCACAGGTAAAGGACTAGAAACATAAGTATAAGACTCAAGGTATCCACTCCTTCCCCGTTTCAGGAGCATTTCTGGCTGTGGGCTTTTCCTGCCTTCTGACTCCAGGCCAAGCACAATACAGTTTGCTTTACGATCCTAGCTTCTGAGACCTGGTGACATTTGTTCCTCTATTTGCCCCTCTTTTGGTAACTCCAGGAAGAATTAGTGTGCAACTATCTGCCTTGAATTCCTTCTGTTCCCATTACTTAAACTCACTTTTTTTGTCTTTTGGGTGGACTTAAATGATATGCTTCCCTGAAGGTCTGTATGGGTTTATGCTACAAGGGACTGTGGCATAATTGGGGATTGGAATTGTAAGAGATCAAATTGTTTCCTATTTGTACCTTAATCAAGCCTCCTAAATAAACAAATTATAAACATTGCAACTCAGGATTATCTCTTTGACAGGACACAGTGCTCTTCCCCCAAGCAAACTAGCTTCATAATCTTTGTCTTTTTTTAGTCATTTTCAGTATTACCTTAAGCCTTTTATCTTATCTATGTATTTATTTCACATGTTTATGACCTACACTCTTGCTCATGTTGGAATATAAGATCCTTAAGGGCAGTTGTTCAGTCTTTTTCTGTGCTCTGATGTGCTTAGTACATAATTAATAATTGACCATGGGCCTGCAAGATAGCTCAGTGGACTAAACTAAAGCGCTTACTTAGGCAAGCTTAGGCAAGCTCAAGGACCACAGCACCATATGCCACGGCAGTCCTGCCTCCAGGGCAGGCAGAGCCGGCCAGAGTCTGGGCATAGTGCATATGTCTGTAATCCCAGGGGTGGGAAGGCTGAAAGCAGGAGGATCACCATGAGTCCAAGCTGCATAGTGAGACCCTGCAACAACCAAATACATTAAAAAAAATTTTTTTTTGACCAGTGTCAGGATCTGATTGACTGGAATTTACACTATCCAGAGGCATGGATCTTGTTGCTGGATGGCATAGCTGGCTGTCACTTTGGCTGTTGATCCTTAAGGAAGTAGTGAATACCTTTTTATTTTATTTGAGTTATAATATCCATGGAATTGCATCTATGGACATGTGTATAGGTGTTCTCTGTTTAACATGTAAGGGCTGGGATGTAATGGGTATCATTTATTTTATTTTGTCTGTTTCTGTAGCATATGCAGAAGTCAGAGAGGTGAACAACAGATTTTATTCATTTATTTTTTGTTTATGTGTTTAGTACAGAGTCTCAGTACACAGCTCAGTTTTGTAGTGATCCTCCTGTTTCAAACCTTCCCAGCACTGGGATTACAGGCTTGTGCTACCACGCCCAGACTAGATTTTATTTTATTTTTTAACACTATTTACACTGAGCTACATCTCTAGCCCTCTTTATTTTTATATTTTGAGAGAATGTCTTCCTAAATTGAACTTGCAATTCTCCTGCCTCAGCCCCCCACAGTTCTGAGAATATAGGTATGCAACAGCAAATATTCAGATTTATTTTTCCACAGATTTCAATCATTACCTTGTTACGGCATATTGCCAATTATGTCCATGTCTTAAAATTCAAATTCAAAATTGTATATAGAATCTTTTGCATTTTAAAATGACTTTGTATCAGTGCTTTATATCTTTTTCATTTTAATTGTGTATGTGTATGTTTTTCTGTCTTTTGCCGGAAATCAGCACATCAAACTTGACAGAGGCCACCTCTGCTATTAGTAAGTAAAGTAAGGGTTACTTGAACATAAGCCCTGTAATGCTGAAACAGAGGATCTGATTACTGGGTGGCTTCTAAATGACCAAGAGGTGGGGAGAGTATACCTCACAGACAAACTGGAGGAGGGGAAGGATCAAGACCCAGGAGGGATGGAGTGGGACAGTATAAGATTTCTTCACACTACACAGAAGAGTACATAATTTAAAACATGAATTATTTGTTCTGGAATTTTCTTTCTTTCTGTCTTTCTTTCTTTCTTTTTCTTTTTTTTTTTTTTTTTTTGTGGGACCGGGTTTCAGTCTCACGACCTTGCACTTGCCACGCACGCACCTTTTGCCATGGAGCTATTTTCCCAGTCCCTTGGAATTTTCTAGTTAATAGTTTTGGACTACAACTGGCTATGGCAAACTGAAACTTAGGACAATCCAACTGCTGAAAAGAGGGCAACCAGTAGGATAGGTGTCACTGAGTGACACTGAGACTGGGCAGTTTTTTGGGTACCTTAAATGAACATAATTCTAGGAGAGGAAGCAGCCCTGCTTTGAATTAAAAGCTAGCACCTAGGTGGCAATTGGCAGAGACTTGTGTCAGGGCAGCTGAGGTTTGGGTGACAGAATCATCAATCTAGGTGATCTTGGGTGACCATACCGGAGCACTGTGACTTTAGCAGAGTTCTTTGAAGCATCAGCTGACCACTGGGGCCCGGATCTGTTTGTAGGGGACATGCCTCAGGTCACTTTGCCTTTGGAATGAGTCGAACTAATTCCTGGGCAAATATTAGCAATCTTGGAATATTTGAAGGGAAAATGTTAGAGCAATTGGATGTTATGCCAATTTTACACCTACAGAAGCAGACTTGTAATTTGGATTTTAAAAGAAGCATGAATCTGTCACACAATTTGGTAAGGTCTGGAACATATTTCACAGTCACATTATCAAAATTATTCAGTTCAACATTTCCCAAAATTCATTTACTAGCATCTTACCCATATGTCATTTGTACTGTTAGTTACCTAATATTTTTCTCATAGCCAACATGCTTTTTTAAGACCTAAGTACCTATAGTAACTTTATGTTAAATAAAATAAATGTGAGATTATGAATTTAGTGTCTGCATATATTTTTTAACATGTACTAAAAGAACCATATGAATAAAGCCAACCTCAATCCAGATGTGGGACACATACTATGAACTGGGAAACACTGACTTTAACATAGCTATAAATGACTCTGACTTCACTTCTCAATAAATTTCTAGTGTATTATCATACTCTCTGCTTTGTAAGATCTTAATTCTGTGTTAATTTATATTTGGTTATAATTTTCCCACAAGTCTTATTTCTCAGGAGGAGCACCTGCATGTTGTGATTTGAGATCTCGCATTCCTGAAAGCATCTCTTTTACTTTTATACATGAAAATTTGCTTGACTGTGAAATTTTTATAGAATTCTTACACTATAACATCATTTTCTTATTGTGCCACTAGCTTACAATTTTTAATATTGCAAATTTGGATAAGCCAGTAAGAATTGTTTTCTGTGTGGAAATTTATAGGAATTTTATATTGTTATTGAAATTCAAAAAATTTTTTATCAGGTATATCCTTCGTACACTTTTTATGACAATTCTGCCCCAGACTCAGTGAACTGTTTCAATCTATAGATGATGCAGGAAGAAAAAACTGATCTAGGGTGGATAACCTCCAATAGGGAACCTCCAAATGATACCGGGAAAACCGATCCTCAGCCTGAAAAGTACCTGGGAAGAGCTCGTGTTCTCTAAAACTGAGGAATGAATTTTAGGAACAAACGGGGGTAATGAGCAGAACATATTTACTGAGAGAAAGCTCCTGTCCTGAGAGAGAGAGACAGGAGGGGGGGTCCCGAGTGGGTGTCTCCGAGGAAGCTGTCTTTTCCACCGACTTGTATAGAGGAGAAGATGTGGGAACTCACTTAGGTTGGTTTGAGGTGGGACAAAGACTATAGTCAACCAATGAGATTACAAGCACCACTGCTCAGGAAACACTGATTAAAATCGGGATCCAATGGGAAAGCAAGTAACACAGCAAGCGGACAAGAATACAGAGTAAGGTTTCTTCCTGTTGGGTGTGAGCTCACGCTCTTTCAAGGTGATTGACACCTACTCAGAATATCAATCTCTGATGCCCACCCTTAAGGAAGTACGTAGTTGCTTCTGTTTACTCTTGTCTTGAGCTCTGGCCCACAGGAGAAGAGTGTCTGTCTCTAGTAGCAAAGTCACTTTGCCTTCCATATCGTCCTTGAGGGCCTGGCCCTGTCTGACTGCCTATAATATTTCTATCTAATTCAGTTCCTTCTCAAGCTTAGGAAATTTCTTTCCTTTTAAAATTGATATTTCTCTTCTGTGCACTTGTTTCTCTATCTGTGACTCTGTGTGTGTGTGTGTGTGTGTGTGTGTGTGTGTGTGTGTATCTGCACTGTGTTGGGAATCAAACCCCTTCAACTCTATAGCTGAGTGACACCCCAAACCCTTTGTGACTCTTGCTATATAAAATATTGGAACATTATCTCTAGTTCCCTCTCCTTTATCTTTTATCTCATGATATTGTATTTTGGCCTTGTCTAGATACGGGTGTATACAAGATCATTTTAGTGCTTTTCTGATTTTTTCTAGGGATTCTCAAAATTGGGTTTCAGTAATACATATGCTATGGTTCCATTTTACTTTGGCAAGCAAACATATATTATTTTACTTTTAGGGACTGTTTCTTGTCCTCCTGGTACTGTTTTCTATTTCATGCTTATTTTGCCCTCTGCAATTTCACTGATAATGCAAATTTTAACTCCGTTGTTACCTCTTATTTGCTGAAATAACTCTTTACATAGAAGCCATTTGTCTTGTTGGATCTGTTGGCTGCCAATTTGAAGCCCCTGGTCCTCCTCCAATGATTAACAGGTGGCTGTCATCTGGTGATGTCTATGACCATGACAGTGAGTGTGTAGAGGGAGAACCAGGAGCACTTCTGGACACTGTCAGCAATCCCACAGATGTCTATGTACTTCTCCCAATTTTCTGCAGCTTGCCTTTGCCTCTGGGCACTGCTGAAGGTCACAGCACAGGCCTGTAGGCCTGTAGGCCTGGCCTTTGCTGTGGACACAGGATATCCAGCCATGCGCAGTTCACACTTCCCAGAAAGCCCTCAAGACTTCTGCTTAGTTGATGTTCTTCCTTTTTAATAGTGGTATTAGATAGAGGGCTTCCATCTCCTCCTCTTCCTCATTTTCTTGTGTTTTGTTTTGTTTTGCTTTGCTTTGCTTTGCTTTTATCATCCAAGGAAGTTATTCTAAGTTCAAATTGTTATCTGGAAATCTAGCCTGGGTGGTTTCCTATTACACAGAGCCAGATCTGATACAGCAGACTGCAGGGTGCCTCACCCACAGACCCCCAAATTCTAATTGCCTACCCACATCTCTGCCTGACAGCTTGTTCTGGTAACCTGATCCGTGTGGCCTGTGCACTGGAATTAGATTCAGTGCCCCTTTCTTTCCTGCTTTTTAATGACTGTGGAGATTGGTGTGTAAATATCTCAATACCCTCATCCCTTGGATTGAAAACCCTCAGGTGCCCAGAGTTTCTAAGAGGAGAGCACATGCCAGTGGCCCGCTTTAAAATCTGTCTTCCTTTCCTTCCTCATCCAGTATGTTCTGCGATTACCTTCCATGAAACCACTTGCAAATGAGTCCCCATTTGAAGGGGAACCCAAATAAAAACTCTATGGTAAAGTTCTCTCTGAGGGTGGAAAATGCAGTGGAAGAGAGAGGCAGGAGCCCAGGAGATGGGCAGGAGGTGTGCGCATCTGTGTGGTAGAGGAGCCAGCACCACATGACTGAGAGGAAGCTCCCACATGCTGGAAAGCAAGCATACTCCAAAACAGTTTTCTAACAATTGCTATTTAAAAATTAAAATGGTCATCATGGAAACATTCCAGTTTTGTTGGACTTCCTGCCTCTTGATTCATAGTTTCTTCTTGTTGTTGTTATTACTAAAGAGGTACTCTGTCTGTGTTTGTTGAAGGAAGGAGCTAGTAGAGAGGATTCTGAATACTCCCAGCACCAAGAAATGATAAATGAGGTGATGGAAATGCCAGTTACCCCAGTGTGGCCACCACACATTACTTTAATACATTAAATGTCATTACTGTATCCCATAAATATGTACAATACCATGTGTCATGGCTTGTATCTCAATGTTTCCCCAAAGCCTTGTGTTATCACAGGTGGGAAATTTTGAAGGTGGCTGTACTAGGGTGTATGGTGCTGGAGTTAAGGGTCCCTCACTCTGGGTACAGAATACAAAGGGACAGAAAGAAGCTGCTTTACTACTTTGCTGCTTTCTGCCTGCTGCCTACCCTGCTTTCTCATGAACTGTTTCTCTCTCTCTCTCTCTCTCTCTCTCTCTCTCTCTCTCTCTCTCTCTCTCTCTCTCTCTCTCTGCGAACTGTTTCTGTGATGGTTCCTTACCTTGGAGCCAGCTGACTATGGACTGAACATTCTACAAATTGTGAGCTCAAATAAATATTTCCTCCTTTAACTTTGAGCATCAGGTATTTTTGTTTCAGCAATGAGAAAAGTGAGACACTCCATGTCAGGTAAAATAAAGCATAGGAGAAACTGTACTGCAGGAAAAAGGAGATGATCCTTAGGCCTCTGACTATATAGCAGCTCTACTCATTGAGAGAAAGAAGTGAAGAAAATAAGCAAATCCATAAGGAGAGAAAGTTAGAAAATCCCTCTTACCGAAAGCTCAGATATCAAGGCACCCTGGCTTCCTCAGGAAACTCGAGGTCCTGAGCAAACTTAAATAAGGGGGCTAGGAAGCCTGTTTGTTTGTTTGTTTGTTTGTTTTTGTTTTTGTTTTGTTTTATATTTTAGGGAAGGGCCTATAGAGTGCTCAGGGTCTCACCACTAGATCAGACTAGTAGTGATCCACCTCTTTACAGCCTCCCAAAAGCTGGGATTACAGGCACACATCCCTACTCCCAGTCTCAATTGCCATGTCAGCATGCTCTGGGGATGGGACTGCCATGGCAGCCCTAGGGATCATGGAACCCTAGCCCCTGCACCTGCTTACAGGCGCTTTAAACCACTGAGCTAGTTGGCCAGCCCTAGGAAGTCTGTTTAATAGTCACTGTGGCACATGTTTCCATTAGTCAGACTAGTGCTAGTGTTAAGCCTAAATCTTGGAGCCCCACCAATCCAGATGACAATATTTTCATATGTCGGATTATGGAGAAGGTGACAAAGGGGCAGGAGAGCTAGGCTATTTGAGACTTGGGACAGTAGATATTGGCTAACAGCAGGTAGCGCTAAACCAGTGAGAACATGTGGAATGAAATACCTTGTTTATTATGATTGCAAAACTAGCAGGTGGCAGAGCCAAAATTCAAATTCAAGTGAAGAACTCACTACTTGGCTACCATGTAAATTATAATACAAGGTAAAAGGCAAAGGGAGAACCAGTGAGCAGCTCACAGGAGCTTTTAGGAGGCTCAGTGGCGTCCTAATGATCAGAAAGCTCAGACAGCAATCAGAAAGTTCCTTCTGTAGCTGTTAGGTCAGCAAGACCTATATGCATATGTTTGTCTCAATGTAGAGTTGGTGGGGTGCTAACACCTCAGTTTTGAAATGGTTTGTGCCATTAAAATGGGTTAGAGAATTTGAAAAGTGGAGACATCATTTATCACTGTACCTCTAAACATGGTCCTAGGTACAACATAACTGCTCAGAAAATATTTCCAAAGGCATAAATACATAAACAAATTTGATTCTTCTCAAACATGGATCTGATCTCATCTCTCACCTTAAAACCTTCCCAGAGTGTCCCAGGTAGAGGGTGGAATATAAGTGCCTTTCCTAGACTCCAAGGTCAGTATGATTTCCCTTCTCCCTATTGAGTGCATTCCTACACTCAATCTGTCCCTGCTCTTGAGTGTGGTAGGATCTAATTATTTCTGGTCCTCTCACCTTTTTCTGCTCCTGTTTTCTGGCCATTGCAAAATCACATACATTTTGGCTGGGGGATTATTTCTTCTGTATGCATTGTTTCTGGTGGAGCTGCCAATCCAGTATGGGCACACAGGACAAGTGGGTCCAACGCAACCCAAGAGGGTAATGGAGGTCTTTTCTTCCCTCTGAGGTCACCCTCTAGGATGCTGAGGTACATAGGGTAACATAAGCCTGGCATTGTCTGTAAACGCATTGTCTGTAAACGCACCTGCTGCCTGAAGTCTCTTATCTTTGTTTGATGGAAGGGAGCCATTTATTGTGAAAAGTTCAAGTAAGCAATCAAGGCAGAGGTAGACAGACATACAGACATAGATTTCCACAGAGAATGGGTCATGTTGCTATGCTGTACATTCTTCAATTCTCTGTGCTCTCTCTTCCTGCTCTCATGACTGTGTTCTCTCTCCCTGGGCTTAGGAATCCATTCCTGGGGCTGGGGATGTTGAGTAGTTTCCTTTATTGACTAATGCAGTGTCTTGACTGATAATCACCTATCCTGGGTGCTGTTGACAGTTCCCAGAATTCTGAGTTTGTGTCTCCTGCATAACTGAAGCCAGATAAAATCCAGAAATATATGGGAAACCCAAGGGTGGCTCTTGAGGCCCATTGTCCTTGTTTTATTTCTGCTTAAGGCACTGTCTTGTGGTCACATCTATGTTGTTGTTTGGGGGGTGGGTGAGGATTGAACTCAGGTCCTTGTGCTTGCCAGGCAAGCACTTATTCTACTGAACTATTTCCCCAGCTCCTGTGGTCACATCTATGTTGGCTGGGAGTTTCTTGGCTCTTCCCCTTCATGCTTTCTGACAACCCTCCTCCAATAGCTTCCCAATTCCTTTGTCTTTCCCAAATCTGCCTTTCCATGGCCTTAGTTTCCAGTCAAGGGTTAGCAGTTGGGTATGGTTTGGCAGTCTTTTCTGACCTGCTGGTTTTGTCACTAAGTGGGAGACTTTTGAAGTGCCTACAATGTCAGTCAATTCATAGGAAGAACTCCAGCGCTACAAGGATGAGCTAGTCTTGGCCACATCTTCCCTTCCATATCATGCCTGATTGTGTCGGTTGGCTTCCTAGCTTTCAGATGCATTTAAGACACTGGGCAAAGGAGGAGAGTGAAGGCTCGGAAATCCTACAGTAGCTATTGTACTTTAGTTGTAGGACAAGACTCAGACTCAAAGCCCATTAAATATTCAAAAGGAGATGGATGAGAAAGGTAAGCAGGTTTAGAGAAAGGGGCAGTATCTCAGAGAGATTAGGAGAAGCCAGATCAGATGTAGTGATTAAATTTTTCCACAGAAGAGTTAGAGCCTGGGCAACACATCCCAGCGGAGGATCCTATGTGGCTTGCATCAGCAATGCAGACTCCAGGCCAGTAGCCTTTGGCATGTGGAAGCCAGTGTTTAGTGGCTCAGGATATGACCATCATTGTTGGTATGAATAGTGCTGGGTTGGTTCAGGGCCACTTCTGCAAGGAATGTTTGTGCCTCTGTTGATGCATGAGGAAGACTCAGCTGAATAGCCTAGTCTCCAGATACCCATGCTTGGGGATTTCCAATCACAACTGCTTTTATCTCATGACTCATAAGAAAGAGTCTCATTGCTCTTCTGTGTGTGAAGTTCCCAAGTAAAAGTTCTAGGATACCTTCATTATTGTCTGCAATTTCCTTCTCATGTACAGGACTATAGGAGTAAACTCACTTGGCTGAGTTTTAAGGCCAGCCCAGCTAAATAGTAGGAAATATCTCAGCATGCCTCTTGCCTAGTGATTATGTTTCTCCTATTAGTCAAACAGGAAGCAGAGAGTCACACACTTGAAACTGGGATGGACTGAGTTGAAGGCTTGCACCATTATTCCTGGGAAAGAGCCTGAACCTTAGACTGAGATAGACCCTGAGTCTGAAAGCAGTCCTATCCTTACCAGCTGTGCAATTTAGACCAAGCAAGTTCCTGAGCCTCACTTTTCCCCTTCATTTATAAAGTTGAGGTAAAAATACTGTACCAACTTTGCAGATTTATTGTGAAAAGTGTATTCCCAGTTCCCCAGGAGGCTGAAGCAGGAGGATCATGCTCTTAAGGCCATTGTGAGCTACATACTGAGATCCTGTCTCAAACAAACAAAACATAAGTGAGACCTCTAATAGATATGGTGTTTAACGACCAAAGCTGACATTGTGTTTGTTTTATTGCTGCCTCCTTGAGAGACGGAAGCAGCACCCAGACAGTGACAGAGTCACATCAGATCCCCTTTTCCACTCTGCAAGGCTTCTGCCCTCCATACCACCCCTACTGTGAGTGGGGGTTGGGGAGACAACAGGTAGGAGCAGAAGAGAATGATAGGAAGATCACTGGCTGAGGGTTAGCCTAAGTGGCCATGAGACGATTAGCAAATCCACCTGGGTCACTGCCACATCAACAGCAGAGAATAAAGGAATGAAGGCGAAAGAGACAGAAGAAAACGCCTGGAAAAGATGTTTTTATGTTTACTTATTTGGAAAACAAAATCAAAATATGTAGCATCAAGATAGTTTTTGTTTTAAAAAATCCTCATCCCTATCAGCCTGCTTCAGCTGCAGTTAAAAATTAAAGAATTGCCAAATGGAAGCCATAAAATTGTAGGTGGGGTTGGGGAGGAGGGCTTCCAAGGGGGAAGGTAGTAATTATATGCTATTTCTCTTCTAATTTCAGATAATTTAGAGTTTCAACTTTTCCAGTAAGTCAGAATTGTATAAACAGATGCCATGCTAAAATATAATTGGATAAAAATATAAAACTCCTACAGCAATAATATTTTAGGGAAAAACATATTAAAGTCTGATACAGTAAGAAAATACAAACAGGATCATTTGAGCAGTTCTGTTTCTCTGTATGAACAACAGTTGCAAATGATGAATAGATGTGAAATAATAAAGCATTCAGTTTGCACATAACTTAGAAAGGGGGAACATTTCTAAACATTGACTTTGTGAGAAAACAGGAAGGACATCTTCCACTCAACAATTGTGCTTAGGAGAAAGAAACTGATTTCTGGAGGCTGCAGTGGGCAAATGTCATGGTCTTTGTCTTCACTTTGCCCTTAACCTGTGTTGGGGTGATCACACTGCACAGGGTTTCCTGAAGAATCTAGCACCAATATATGAATCAGATTTTGCCTTTGAGCTGAGTCCTTTATGTCTTCAGTTTTGAGCATACTGAGGTATGTTTTCTTTGGTTGCTCTTGTGATGAAATGTGTAGGAAAAATTGTAATATTTACAGCACTTATGCATTTTAGATTTCAGTGTCAACTCTTCACATAAGAAAAAACTGGGAATCGCTTTTGGAATCATCAGAAGGTCATTACTTCCTAGCATCTGTCATGAAACTGTTTTCGATACACAGAACAATTAGCCTGTTAGCACAGCTATACGGTTTCTGCTCCAGAATCTTCCCAGCGCTCAGTGGGGAGGCGAATCCCGTGACCGCCACGTCTGCGGTTCGCCATGCTTCACAGTACTTATCCACAAGACGGACACCATGGAGGGTGGAGCCATGCCAAACGACCTTCTGGGGCCTGCAAGGTAATTTTGTTGTTACATTTTGAATGACACATCTTTGTGGTATATCTTAGTAAACAATGTGGTGAGTCTGGTGAGTCAACTGAATCAAGCCAAACTTCTCACCCCTCTGCATAGTCTAATGCCAGATCACTACTCTCGTGGTTCTTTCTTTCTTTCCTTCCTTTTTCTTTTTTCTTTCATTCTTCCTTTCTTTTCCCTCCTTTTGTTCTTTCTTTCCTTTTTCTCCCTTTTTTCATTCCCTTTCTTTCCTTCCTTTCCTCTCTTGCCCTTCCTTCCCCTTCCACTCTTTCTTCTATATTCTTTCTCTTGCTGTCCCTCTGTCCCTCTCTCCTTTCTTCTCTCTGCTTCTTTCTTCTGGGGATTGAACCCAAGGCCTTCACAGTAAGCTATATCCCCAGATCTTTTTTTTTTTTTTTTGAGCCAGGGTCTCATTAATTGAGTTAATTAAGTCTCATTAAGTTGCCCAGGCTGGGCTCAAGCTTATACTCCCCTTGCCTCAGCCTTTTAGAGGGCTAGGGCTGCAGGTGTGCACCAAGCACTCTTGGCTTATTTATTTATTTAATACCAGGCATCAAACTCAGGACTTCACGGACAGGCACTACTCCACTGAGGCACTGCTAGTTCTTTCTAGCTTTGAACACATTCTATTCCAGGCATACAAAAGCTATAATTATTTCTCAGCCATGTACTCTATTTTTGTGAATCTGAGCCACCGCCATTTTTAGTGACTCCTTATCATCCTTCAAAGCCTATTAAATGCCTCCTCTTGCAGGAGGCTTTCTCTGATTCTTGTCCCTAAATGAAAATGAATGCTTATTCCAAGTGTTTCTCATTTCATCTGCTACTCCACTTAGTAATCCATAGTTATCTTTTGTCTATCTTCCCTCAAAGAATGGAATCTCCTTAAGGATAGAGGTCACGTAGGTTTATTACTATGCCTTCCAGGCTTGGCACCAGGCCCAGCATAAAACAACCTGGAGAAAGCTTCACTGAATTGCCTTTTGGTGAAAAGCATACATCACATGTGAAGATTTAGAGGGTAACTCATGAACAGAGTTAGTGGATCACCAGGAGTTCAGCACTTACCACCTGCTAAGTGCCACTGCATGCTATGTGTTCATGTATATTCATTTTATCTGTACAACACTCTGGTGGTGTCATTGTGGTCTACTTGACAGCAAGGCAGCTGAGGCTCAGGGAATGGAAGTGCTTTGCCTAGGGGCTTGTACTGAGCTACTGAACTCAGATCCTCTGGCTTCAAGGTCAGGACTTTGTCCATGGCCTTCAGCCTTCAGCTGTCTCACTCGGAATCATGTTGACAATACCCATTGTGAGAATGCCCCTAAAACTCTCTGTTATATCATGTAAGTGCGCTCCTACCCCCACTTACCAAGAAGGGTCTGTCATCACATCTCGGCCATCGAAGGAGTATATTGGAACATGTGTGTTGAACTGACCTCCGTCTCCAGAAAAGATTGAGTCCCAATTATTAAAAAGTACTTGGCCCTATGAGGATAAATATCATATTAGAATTATTTATGACAACTGTTCCAGTTCTTGTGGAGACTGACACACCCAGAAAACAATAAAAACAAGTTTCTTTATACCTTGAGGTTCACTATTGGAAGGCTGTATCTCTCTGCCTTCCTCACGACTGTAGAGAGATCTTGCAAATGGGAAGATAAGAATGCTCGGAAGGTAGACAGCAGCCCTGCGGCCCTGGCCTGCTGGAAGCACTGGAAGTCAGCTCGAATGTCCCCAGAAAATGGTGCATTGAGAGCGATCAAGTGCAGCTGAAAAGAATGAGAGAAAATCTTAAAGAAGATCCCAGCTGTCTGAGGACTGAAAATACTGTACATGACAGATGATCTCAACCTGAGTTTACATGAGAACTACAGCTGTTGAAGGACCATCCCTGGGGCAGGAAAGTTATAGTTCCCCAAGCAACCTGTTTCAGTTCTCTGTATTGTGCAAAATATCTTCCTTCAAAAAGAAAACAAAGCGAACCCTCTTTGGGCCAAATGAAGCACTTCATTGATCTGAATCCAGTGTGAAGGCATATGTTTGGCACCACTGGGTGTCTCTAGCTCAGTCCCCAGGGACAGTTTTTAACTGATATAGTTCTGTACCCCAGAGCTTCTCTGGCTATCTAATGGCTATGCTTTCTTTAATCTCCTGGGCAGGACCAGGACCAATCACACGACAGCCCAGTAAAATGGCCTTGAAAGGAAAAGGACATGACGCTACTAAGACTGCTAGAACATGATCTTCTGGAAACTAGAGGCCATATAGCCATTGCAGCTGTATGTCCTGGCCACCTTGTTCAGTAGCCAAAAGTAAAAGCTACCTCACAATCTGCTTTCTCCCATACTTTCTTGCCACTAACCTGCTTTCCCCCATACTTTGTTGCCATTAACCCAGTGTCACTCTAACGTCCTTTCTCCCAGACCTTTCTAGAATACATGTAATGATCAAGGAATATCGATCATCCCCTGATCTTTGTACTGTCTCAGGACAATATCTCCTCAATATAGACCTGGGGAGAGCTGTGCAAGCCAGAGCTCAAGTCATCAAAGGAAGGAAGTATTTCTAAATATTTTAAGCCAAGGAATAGAAAATGAGCCCACATATAGATAGGAGGTGGCAGGTGTTTCTCTCCACATTTCTGTGCTCTCAGATTGAAACAAAGACTCTATGTCCCAGCAATCAGTGTTACCATGTTGTCCTTGTCCCACTTTCCAAGCTTCTCAGACATTGTCCATAGCTGGCCAATGTTACAACAGCCAGGACAATAGCCAATGGCCAAGTTACAAAGTCCTCAATGCCCTATGCCATCTTTGTATTTCTGAGGACATCTTTCTCTGCTCATCACCCTTTCTCTTTCATTCTGCACAAGACAGACTCTAAGCCTGCTGCCTCATCCAACTCTTTTTACTTATCCTGCTTCAACCATCGTCACCATGCAATAGGGTGCCTAAGCCAAGCAGCACTTCCTTATCTCCTATCCTGTCCCCAACAGTCACAAGACTTCCCCAAGAGGCCTCTCAGTAGCAGAATTGAATGCTATACATTACCAGCCATCAGCATGGGGAAGGGGCTTCAGCATACTACCTATGGCAACCACTTCTGAGCTACCAGATTTTCAACTTCCACCCTGTAAACACCCTGACCCTGGTTGCCCTTGTTATGTGGCTATATGGCATGTCTTCCATTTCATATATCTGGAGACTCTGGCACCTGAAGGAAGGGCCCTGTGCTTTCATGACCCTCTGATTGGTACATGTCTTTGGGTACATCCAAGGTCATCCTTGGATGCCTTGATAGATAAGGCTTGCTTCATACCAGGGGCCACCTAAGTATGCATGTGGCCAATGCTGGCCTCCCTTGCCATGCTTCTAATCTCTGCATTCTTCCTCTCTTCCCTTCAGGACACAGACAAATAGCTGGAATCATGCTCATTTACAAACGGTGGAATTGGAACTTTGTCCCATTTGTATCTCTCTAGTTACTGAAACATTTTTCTAATGAGCATGTTATTTTTATGATGACAAACTTATTTTAATGAAGACAATCATCCTATGACAATCGAAGATTTTTTTTTTCATTTGAGCAGTTTTTAATTAAAAGTTGCCCACAGGAGTTGAGCTCTTTATTCCTGCATCTTCTCAATCGTTTCTTCCTTGTATTTGCCCTTTTCCTTTCCGACTTGGCGAGACTTGGCTTTCTGTTCCAGGATCTTTTTTCGGTCTTTGTCTAGTTTTAGCCTGGTGATGACCACCTTACTGGGGTGAATGCCCACGTGGACAGTTGTGCCGTTTGCCTTTTCCCGCTGCACCCGTTCAATGTAGATAACATACTTCTTCCTGTAAACCTGGACTACTTTGCCGATCTGCTGACCTTTATAGTGTCCTCGCACAACCTGAACTTCATCATCCTTTCGGATGGGCATAGAGCGAACATTGTATCTCTGTCTCAGCTCTTTAGAAAGAGAAGACATAATTTTCCCACTGCAACTCCGGCAATGGCCGCAAAAGGGAAGAGTGACAATCAAAGATTAAGACGATTATATTGAGGGTACTGCTAGTTTTGTTAAATCACAGATAATTCACTATTTTCTTCTTTATTCTTTAGAGACACTATCGAACTTTACTACAGTGAATGCATGTTACTTTTGAATGTATTCTGTAAGCTGCCACCTTAGCCTCTTTGGGAGTCCTTTGAAGGGTTACACATCCCTTCTTCTCTCTCCCCTTGCCTCTCATTTATTCCTCACCTAGCTAGAATGTTCTTGGTCACTGAAACACTTTGCCATCTTTTTTTAGTTTGAAGGATGTGATTTAGTTCTTTTAACATCCTGGCATGTTAGACCCTGTTTGACATTCTTTTTTCTTGCGGCCTATGATTTTTCATATGGTTTTTGTCAGTTCTGTATTTGCTCCACATAGTCTCCTATCTCATACAGTTGCCATGGCTCTGCTAATGACTCCCACACATGTCTCTAGACTAGGTCCCATTACCATCTTCTGACCTTCCAATCCCAGTTCCTCCTGGCTGTCTCTGCTCGGGTGTCCTTAGGCACCTCAGACATCCATCCTGCCCCATATGGTCTTCCTGGGAAATAGCAGGATTATGGGAAACATCCCTCTTTTGCCTGACAAACCAATGCCTTACTATTTGGAACTTTATCCATTAAAAGGAGTGCCTTTAGGTTTTCCGTTTTCTTCTGGTTTCTGTGGATAAGGTTGAGATCGGGAAATAGACCCAAGAGAGACCACAGAGACCAAGGATCCTACAACTTCACTGAGTCAGATGGTATCAGCTCTGCAAGCCGACAATCATAAGGAATTGGTACCAGAATGAGGGCAATGACAACCAGAGCGCATGCCAAGTCATGTGACTTTGCGTGTTGGACTAGAGGACAAACAGGAAGAGATATTCTTGCGGAAGGTAGAGTCTCCTTCCTTAGAAACAGTAAAGCAGAGTCAGAGCAGGGACAGGAGACTTCCTGTGACTGAGTTCTACAGGTTTCCTATAATGATTTACATGAAGATCAATAAGATCTTTATTTACTAAGATTCTTATTTAAGTTGGCAAAGGAATAGAGTGAGACTTACTAACCCCCATGAAGTGGAATGAGTCCTGAGAAGGAACCTGTGACCATGGCTTATCCAAGTCAAAACCTGGCTACCACTCCTAACCTCTCTCATCCTCATTGTACCATATCCCATCATGACCAAACTGGTCAATCCTGTTTTCTTCATGTCTTTTCAATCCTCCCATTTCCCCACATTTGCTGCTATTAACTTCATTGAGAAAATTCAGGGATCACCAAACTAGTCTTTGGACCTTGGCTTCTATCTTCTCAGATCTATTTACACACTACAACCAAGATAATTTCTGAACTGCCAATCTTATCATACACCTTTCCTACTTTAAACCCACCAGTAGCTCCCCATGGCCCACAAAAAGGGGTCAAAGTCTCTATGTCGGCATGCAGGGATTTCATGCCCTTGCTGAGCTGTGCAGAATAAACTCCTCCTTTCTCTACATTTGAATTCTACTGCTTTGGCCACACTGAAATGCATGTAATCAGCACTTCTCCTTGGCACCCTCTCTCTCTCTCTCTCTCTCTCTCTCTCTCTCTCTCTCTCATCTTTCTTCTACCTAGAGCCCTCATTCTTTTTCCCAAATGCCCTACTCCTGAACCGATCATCCTTTAGGGCTTCATTTAGTGGTTACTGCCTCAAGATCCAGATCATCTCCTCAACTTACTTTGTAACTCTGAAATCTTGTACTTGCCTTGCCCAAACAAGTTTTTGTACTGCACTGTAATTGCCTGTACTTTATTTGCCTTGTCACTGGTCTACAAGCATCTTGATGTAGGAACTGCATACTAAGTCCAAGGCCTAGTAGGCACATTCAGAGTTTGTAAAGGAAAAGTATGAATTATACTTACAGCAGGATTCTCATAATTGCCACTTAAAACAGGGTTCAGGGGAGGCTGGAGCTGATATGACTGTTATGTAAAAAAGGAAAAGAAACAGTTGTGAATATGCAATCAGTCTGTTCTTCACAGTACAGTAAGGTACAAGTTCAGTGTTTCTTGGGAAGACATTTTAGCTTGGCACTGTCATCAATGGTGGGTCTTTCTCCTTCCTTCCATTCTCTTTTCTTTTTTGCTACTGGGGACTAAACCAAGAGCCTTTGCACTGAGCTACATCTTCAGCTATTAAAAACTCTTAAACTTTGAGACAGAGTCTTGCTAAGTCACTGTGTTCCTCAAGCTGGACTGAAACCTGGAATCTTCCTGCCTCAGGTTGCAGGAAGCAGAGGACCTGTGCTACATAACTGACATATTCACTCAACAGAGCAAGCCACATCTTCCATGCTTCAGTTTCTTCCTCTGCAAAATAAGGATGCCAGTAGCTGCCTCACATGGCTGCAATAGGACTCGGTGATGGATCGTGTCAATAACCCACGTTCTTACAAGGCAGTAAAGGTCAAAAATTAAAGGGATCATCAAGATCTCTTGAGCTAGGTAGTGATTTCACAACTGGTAAGCTGAAGCTAAGAGAAAGGAAACCCTTTCCTGGGAAGACTCCCAGGGGCAGGAGGTGTCTTCGTCTACTCTAGGATGAGACTGTTCCATTGACATTCAGGCATTTCTAAACCATGAACTGCTGCCTGTTGATGTGGAGAGTTGACTCTGGCTGCCAAGAGGCACTTAGGAGGTTGATTATGAAGAAGCTAGGGCCAAGGCAGGGACATTACTCACATTGCTAGAAAGTGCCGGGGGTGGAGGGCTGTCAGCAGGAATGGGGATCAGTTCTCCCAGCTTTAAAAAAAGAATGCATCAAAAATGAAATACCCATTAGAAACTGTTCACCTATTTTCAAAATGAAAAGCGTTTTCATTTACAGCAGTGTACTGTTATTTTTACAGGCAGTTTGTTAGGGGACATTTAAAAATTACCTGTAACTTTTTCCAACCATCTCGAACACGAATGAAGAACTCCGTGCTGTCCCGCAGATAGATGAATGTTCCTTCTATAACCAAATGTGCTTTCTGCAGCATGTCATCCATATTGCTGAGTGCTGTGACCTGTCAGATTGGTTTCAGTTACAAACACTGATGTTATCATTAGAATACAGCCATAGCCTCTGTGAAGCCAACTAGCAGCTGGGCACTCACATCCCACAAGAAGGCTTACTGTACCACGCTCCTTTAATAACTAAAGGTCAGTCTTTGCGATGAAACCAAAACATGTATTACCTTGAAATACAAAGCTAACTTTTGTAATCAGTGAATTAAAACACAGCTAACAATACTCTGTGTGAGCAAAGATATAACAATAGAGCTGTCTTTGTTGGGTTTTGGTATTAGCAACAGCACTGACAAGTTTTGTCACTTTCATTTCTTTAAAGCTGCTTGATGGTATTAACTAAATGGTGTCATCTCATGCTGCTCCATAACAGGTTTCAAATTTGTTTGCACTTGGAATAAGAAATGCAAGCACATAGGCAATTATACTTAGGCCTTAATTTTTTGCCTAGCTTGGTAATTACAATATTTACTATATGATGGAAAATGGAGGCCTGCAATTTCTGTCTTGAAAACTGCCAAAAATTAGACAGCCATTTAGCATAACTAGAAGCAGACTTGGAAGCTGCATAAAGTCTACTAAATAGCACCCAATTTTAAGGAACTATCAGCCAAAAGAATTTTTATTCTAGCTGAAAAAAGTTATAAGAATTAATTTTCATCTCTCCTTGAAGTTGACTTTATGCATCAAAATGGCTTAGAAGCTGTCCCTCCAAGGAACCGAACACCAAAATTGCATCATCTAATACAGATTTTTGTTGCTGTTATTTTTTTTTTGTTGTTTCCTTTGGCAGTCAATTTTGCTGAGTAAAATCCAGTAAAGACCAAGGGGTATTTCTAGGACTCCTAGTATCCCCTGGAGATGCTGGTCTATCTTTCCATGCATTATTGTAATCTTGGCATGCCACACCCTGCCTCTAGGAACCACAAGATGGTGACATCTTCTAGCAGAGTAGTGAAGGCAGAAAGATCTAGAGTAAATACGACCAGCTTACAAGATCTACAGTGGTAGAGTTCACACACGTGATTATTTTTTAAAAATATAATATGATTACTTCTTACTATATACTTTAGGCAATTAAAGACTCACAGGGCAGAATTTCAATAATAAACAATTTTGTTTTCTGCACAACTTTATTTAATAAGTCAACTGAATAGATAATAAGTTACTCTTCACTATTTCTGGAATTGCACCATTTCTATTGTCATAGAGTCCAGATTCCAAAACAAAAAGGATGCCAGCCCCTACACACCACAGCCAAAGTTTTAACTAGATCCATCCATACCAGAACAGTGACTACACATTGATTATGGCACTGACCAAATTCCTGGATCCGGGAAGTCCTGGCTGTCCTGGAGGGCCGGGTGGGCCTGGAAGGGCCACAGCTAAGACAAAGCAGAAACAAAAGTTACAAAAAACACATTCCTCCAAAAATGCTTCACATGTCACCACTGAGAAGAGTGTTCACAACCGCACTCAGTGCTATAAGAAATCTTACCTGGCAACTGTATGCTGGGGTTCCAGACCCATTGTATGACTTAGGCCACACTGCCTGGTTTAGGGAAGAGATGGAGTCCTTCAGTGTTATCCCGGATCAAGCTAGGCCTAAGGCTTTTCAGGTGTATAAATTGATAAGTCTCTTCTGTTGTAGTTTGTAAAAGCAGGTTTTAATTAGATTTCCTGTCACCTGCATCCAAAAATATCCTGACTCATAAAACTTATCTCACCCAAAAGACAAGCTTATGACCACTGAACAGAGGAAGTGGACTCAGAAAGAGGAAGAGAAGGGACTAGCTTGTGGGAGGGGGCTGGGGTGTGCTGTCACAGTAGCTCTGTTCTTGGAGTCAAGTTCCCAGTTTGTCACTTCCCAGCTGTGTGATCATGAGGGAACAGTAAGCTTCCTGGCCCTCCAGTCTCCTCTGTGATGTGTAAATGAGCATTTCTTCTATATTGGGCTGTGGTAAGGATGAGGGAAATACAAATTCAGAATGTGCTTTGCAAATTGCATGGCATTTAACTGGAGGTTCTTAACCTATGGAGTCACAGTATTCTTAAAAATCAGATCAAGACTACTGCCCTCTTCCCCAGAAAAATATATGTTTGTGCACATACACACTTATACAAAAATGTTAGTAGGATGCCAGATCCCTGAGGCATATTCTTGAGCTCTCTAGGAGTCTGTGATTCACTACTGGAATGCCCCTGCTTTAGGCAAACATACGGAAGAATGAGCACCGTGCTCTTCTTCGGCCTCTCTAAAGCCCTGTCCCTACTTCTACCTCTTCCACATATCTGCAAAGTTCTTGGCAGGCTTAAGGATGTTTTAAAAGTTTTGGTAAAGTCTCTATATGTGATTCTTTAGGTCATTGTGATTAATGATATATGCATGATATGTGCATGTCTAGGTACAGGTAGTAAACATCTAGAGGCTGGAGGGCTGGGGCTGGGGAAGGGAGCTTGGGTTTAAATCCTTAGTGACCTTGAAGAAGTCACTAAGCTTCAGTGTCTTCTTCCATGAAATGAGATATACATCCATTTCATCTGCCTCTAGGTTGCTGGGAAGATTATATAAGGTAATGGCTACCTGGATGTTCTATAAACTGAAATTTGCCGTATGTTATCTGAGGGCATAATACACAGGGAGTTGTCCTGGGTCCCCTAGTGAAGTACTGCTATGGACAACAGTTTCTCTGCAGCCTGTGTTTTCTGCCACGTGTCTCCATTTTCTACAACTCCAAGGCTTCATTCTTCATCATCTGATCCTGAGGTCTTTCCCTGCACCTCTACAACCACTTGGTTCCAGAAAGATATTTTTTGTTTATTTTTGAGACAGGGTCTCACTCTGTAGTTCAGGCTGGCCTTGAGCTCATTATGTAGCCCAAGCTGGCCTTAAACTTGCAGTGATCCTCCTGCCTTAGCCTCCTGAGTGCTGATTATAGATGTATGCCACCACACCCAGCCTTACCAAGTTCTCTTGCCATCCTATTTCTTGGCCATAAGTGATTGGTCCAAAACTAGCACCTACCTTGAGCGGGTCAATCACAATCCTTCCCTGGGACCTGCCCCTCACTAGAACTTTTCAAACTAAAACTGAGATGGGAGGTCCAGATTTTTATCTGGCAGAGGAAGTTGCATGTTGTCAGTGTCAGTAGTCACCTCTCCCTTTGTGCAGAGGATGTGGTTTGGGGTGAGGTGGGGAAGCCTGAAGCCCATGTACACAGAGAAGCTGAGTCAAGAGATGGTCTGAGAGTCCTTGCAGAGGTCAAGTCCTTGGTTGTGGCCCTTCTGGAGTTCCAGCTGCCTGTCTTTCCCACAAATTGATTGTTCACTCTCACCTTCACAGCTAGTAAATTTCCCTTCTGCATGAGCTACTTTGAGTCATGTTTCTCACTTGTAACCAAAAAAGCCAAGGTTGACTCAAAGCCACAATGGCAAGGTCACCTCCTGTAGAAAGATTTCTTCTGAAGCTCTAGAGTATGTGGATCCTTTCCAGGTATACCTCCCACACTTGGCTCATGCAGACCCAGTCAACAAAAAATGACCTATTCGTCATCTCTATGCTATTACAGATTGAACAACGCTTGTACAAAATGCTTGGTACAAGTGTTTCAGATTTGTATTTTGTGGATTTTGCAATATTTTCAAATACATAACGAGATACTTTGGAGATAGGAATCAAAGTTTAAACACTAAATTCATATGTATATTTTATATGTAAAAATAATTTATACAATATTTTAAATAAACTTGAACATCAAAATTTTAAGGTGTAGAATTTTCTTCCACTTCTGCAGTGATGTCAGTACTCAAGAAGTTTCAGATTTTGGAATGCTTCAGTTTTGGAGTCAGGGATAATCAAACTATAGTATTGCTGCCCACCTTACACGTAGTAGAAATAAATGGCAGTCACTTTGAAGCATCTACAATTCGAATCTGAAACCCAAGACTAAAGACTTTAGCTATGTAACCCTATTAGGATCCTGAATATCTCTAAGATGTCACTTTCTTCAACTGTAAAATGGGATGCAAATACTTTTCTTCAAAGGTTATTGTGAGATTTAACAAGATACTCTAGTGAAATGATTAGCAAAATGCAATACAAGGATATTTTTCTGAATTTCACTTGGTTTGCATTTGAGGAACTGACTGAGGCTTCAGGGGATGAACTTATTTTTACAGTGAGAGTTAAGAGTCAATGATGGTCCTTAAGTCATGCTTTAGAGTCCCTAGGAAAGTGTTACAGCTACCAGAAAGGTCCGACTGTATATGAAAAGATCTTCAAAAGACAAAACTATGAGCCAGGCATGATGGTGCATGCCTATAATCCCTATATTCAGGAGGCTGAGGCAGGAGGAGTATTGCAAGTTTTGGACCAACATGGGCTACAGAGTGAGTTCAAGACCAGCCTGAACTGTATAGCAAGACTCTGTCTCTAAAAGACAGAAAAAAAAAAAAAAAAAAAGACAAAACCACAATGAAATTTTACCTCATACCCATTAGGATGGATAAAATAAAAAAAATCCAATAAAGATACAGTAAGAGTTGGTGAAGATGAGGAGAAAATTGGAACTACCATGTGCAATTGATAGCATTATAAGATATTATAGGTGATTTGGAAAATGACTTCGCAGATTCTTAGAAAGTGCCAAGTTATCGTGACCCAGGAATTTGAGTCCTAGTATATGCCCAGGGTGATGGGAAGCATACATAAAACCTTGTCTACAAATATTCATAGCAGCATTATTCATAATGGTTGAAAAATTAAAGCAACTAGAAGTATCAAAGTATCCATGAGCAGATACGTGAATAAATAAAATGTACAAGTATTTATACAGTGTAATGTTATTTGACCACAAAAAGGAATGAAGTGGGCTGGGGAGAGAGCTCAGTGGTCTAAGCACCTGCCTGGAAAGTACAAGAGCTTGGGTTTGATACCCAGTACCACAGGCTATGCTGGTCTTGCCCAGACCTGCTGAGCTGGACCCCAAAACCTGGCATGTTGGCCCATGCCTATAATACAAGCTCTGGGGAGACTGAAATGGAGGGTAGCTATGAATCCAACCTGTGCAGTGAGACCCTATACCAAATACATACATTGATTATTTATTTATTTATTTATTTATTTATTTATTTATTTATTTTTGGCCTTTTTGAGACAGGGCTTCACTATGCAGTTCAGGCTGGCCTTGAGCTCATTTTTGTAGCCCAGTCTGGTCTCGAACTCATATTGATCCTCCTGCCTCAGCTTCCCAAGTGCTGAGATTACAGGTGTGCACCACCATGCCCAGCTTTTCCAAATATATACATTAAAAAACAAAGAAAGGAATGAAGTGCTGATACATAGTTTAACACAAATTAACCTTGAAAACAATATGGTCAAAAGGAGTCAGATCTCACAGGTCATGATTCTATTTACATGCAATGTTCAAAATAGGCAAATTTAGAAACTGGAAGTAAATTAGTGGTTACCAAGGTCTTGGGGGTGGAGGGAGTGCTAACTAGCATAAAATTGTTTTTTGATGTGATTTCTTTTTGGTGTTCTAGGACAGTGGTAAAGTTATCTGGTCCTGTGAATGTATTAACCACTGAACTATACCATTGGAATAGGTAAATTTTATGACATATGAATTATATCATAACTTTAAAAAAAGAAAAGTTCCATCTAGGAAATAGCTTTCTGCTAGGTAGTGTGCCTCTGACAAAACCCCCAGCTATGGTGACCCTGAGCATAGTTGGGGTGGGCCATACACAGGAAGATAGCACTCTTGTTACTAACCTGAGCCTAGGATAGCTGGAGGTCCCGGTGGCCCAGGGGGTCCTGGCGGCCCAGGGGCACCAGGTCTTCCAACACCAGGTGGCCCAGGCAGGCCAGGAATTCCTGGGGGTCCTTGGGGTCCAACGACAGCCTCTCCTTTTTGTCCCTGTTAGGCACACAGTAGCAAGACAAAGGACCATTACTCACTAGGCACCTGCTCAAATACCTCACCTTTCTTTTGGGGGGGGGGGGACATTTGTAAACAAAGTGAATTCCAGATATTGTTATTATATTCACAGTGCTGGGCACTGTTTCAGGGAGTGGCAGCCCAAATGAGCAGCAGGTTTAGAGTCATCAGGGCCCTGGAGGTCACCTAGTCTCACCTCTATGCAAGAGGAGAGTACAGAGAAGAAAGGACTTACTCCAAGTCCCTATGCAAATTAGGGGCACAGCTAGAAGTAGAACCTGCTTTCTGGCTTTCCTCATTCTACCAGCAAAGCAAACTCTGGGACCAATGTTAATCATCTGGCTGTGACATCAGTAATCTGGTCGTCTCATTGAGAGTAAAGCCTGATTTCTTTTCTCTTGTGGTTTGGAAAACTCAGCCTAAGAAGACCAAGTCTGTTTGGAGCTCCACTTTTAATAAAAATTCAGGAGAACCACATAGCCCTTCTAAAACTATCACCCTCATTTTTCTTTCGGTCTCTATTACCTGATCTACTCCTCATTAGTAATTCTCTCTGTTAATTAAATTTTTCCACTACATAGGTTAGTAACGTGTGATGCAGTTAGTGCCTGGAAGTTAACTAACTGTATATAGCCTGGGCCACCTCCCTTTCCTCCATCGGCCTCTTCCAACAAGCACTGAATTGGAGGAGCTGGCCTCTGCTCTGCCCTATCTCCAACCTGACCAAGTCTGAACTCTCTAACTGCCTAATCTTAGTAGGAGCTTCAGGGAGACCCCTAAGTCCTTGTGGAAGATTACTTGGAGGAGCTACTACTCACAGCCATGCCTGGATTTCCTGGCAGGCCTGGGGACCCAGACACAAAGAAGTTGCCATTAGAGTCTCCTTTTTCGCCTTTGAATCCCCTATCTCCATTTTCCCCCTAGAAGAAAGAACACAGGAATATTTCAGTAAGACCGACATAGATTGTCTATTACATAAACCAAAGAAGTTGGAAACAGAGGTTCTTATGGTTTGCCTGTATTCCCCTAATCCTCCCAAATTCCATGTGCTCAACTCTTATGTCCAAAGTCATGTGCTAATCTTTAGGAGGTGACTAGCACATGAGAATTTTAGATTCATGAACTAATAGAGTATCTAGGGATCAACTTTGTTATAAAAGTGAGCACTTTCTGACAACTCGTCAATCTGGCTGTGTGATGTCTTGCACCACTCCAGGATCTTGCAGAGTCTGCAGCAACAAAAAGGCCATTTACAAGATGTAACCTCTCAACCTGAACCATGAGCTGAATGAACCTTTATTCTTTATAAATTGCTTAGGCTGTGGTGCTCAATTATAGCAACAGAAAACTGAGGCCAAATGTTCAGTAGAGAATATTCACCTTCAAGCTGTTCAGAAAATATCGCAGGTAAGCTGGATCAACTGGAGGACCTGTAGAAGAAATGCTTCATAAAATTTACAATCACACTTTCAGAAAGTTAAAACAAGAGTTCCAAGTTGGTAATGATTAACTTCCTAGTGCAAATGACCTTACATTGGTTTAGTTAATAATAGGGTTCACACTGGGCTTAAAGATAGCTGTCATTGTAGCCCAGGCCCACCCCATGCAGCGTCTGTGGGATCCTGGACAAACCCCTGCGTCTCCTTGGGCTTTGTTTTGCAAGTGGACATCATGGTCTCTCTTGACAATGCTTCTTCAGGGCCATGCCAAGCCCATGACTAGACCAGAACTCACAGTAGATTGTGGTCAGGGAGGTCACAGGTGACTCTTACTCTCTGACTCAGCTATACTTTTCAAGATTAAAAATTAAAGCCAAGACCCAGAAAAAGAGCTGGATTACCTGGTGGTCCTTGGGCTCCTTGGTCCCCTTTTTCTCCTTTTGAACCAGGAAGACCCCAGGATCCTTTCTCTCCTTTAACACCTATCACCAAAATACACACACATATAAGAGAGAAAGACAGAGGAAAATCACCTTCATTCTATATAAAAACTTTCTGAGACAAGTTTTCAAACTGAGCTCTAGTAACAAAGCCTACTCAAACACACAAGGCCTCTGGAGAAGTCAGCAGGTATAAAATCCTTCATCAGACACAATTCCTGACCTTGAAAAGCTCAGCATGGTTGGGGAAACAGACACAGCTCAGGGTAATACAAGGCAGCAGGAAACACAAAGTGTTGAGGGGAGACCAACACGGTTCCATGAGGCCCAGCAGGGGCTACAGTGAATTCTCCCCTACATGGTTCTGTAAGTGTAGACGGAAGCTCAATACTAGATCAATCTTTCAGTCTCTGTTCCCCTAGATCTACACAGCACAATGCTGTGGTCAGGGCAGGGGGATGCTCTCAGGGGCGACCGTGCAGGGTGACTAAGGGTGCCAAGGACTTATGAAGTTGAGGGAATGGATGGCAACAGTGTGCAACACACCCACCCACAGGAACAGGAAGAACCGCTGCTCTACAGAACTGACTCACATGCCGCCTTGTCCTCAACTCTTTACAGGGACGGCAGCCTCTTGGGGGAACATCCCTCGGGAAGGAAAGTGAGCCCCTGATTGCCCTTGATGGATGGGATGAACATGAACCTGTCAAATTCCTGACTCTTGTGAGGTGTGACAGATAAACATTTCAACACTCTCAAGTTTAGAGGTGTGGTAACAGAGCATAGACAAGGTCTGGGGGCTTGGGAACCTCCATGCCTAGTGAGACTATGAAGATCAGAGGCATGACAACCCCTACGGGGGGTATGCAGAGAGGTTCAACCACATTTCTCAGGGCCCCACCAGAAATAGCTGAGTAGCCTTAGATGGAGGGACCCAGCATCAGGGTTTAGTAGAGCCACCACTGACACCCCAGCCAGCAGTGTCAGAGAAGCCTGTGAGCTCATCACACACTACAGTAATTCCCAAAGTAAGCAGGAGGACAAGGTCGTCACATCCAGAATGTTCCGTTCCCTCTCTTCCTCACAGAGGAGCCCCCACAGGATAAGGGGAAAAATGAGGATCTGAGAAAGTAAACACAGAGACCCACTCCTTCCTCTACAAGGTCCACCTGGCGCCAAGGGACAGGAGAGCCTTGAATAGGATCTGAGCACAGAGTTGAAAACAACCTGGACTTGGCAACCATAAATAACAGAAAAACCTCAGGGCATCACATGATCACAGAGACAGCACCTGGTGCTAGAGTAACAGCCAGGCTGGAAACGAGTAGCAGAAGGGAATAAAAGGTTCCCCCTATTTATCTGTGCTTAGACTCCACACTCAAAAGGGAACATATGGAGTGTCAGAGCGCGTGGGGCCCAGAGATACTGCTCACGTACAGATCCCTTCTCCTGGCTTGTCCCTCTCTGAAATGCCCTAGAGAAGCTCCCACATGTTGCCATGAATGCTGCCACTTCCTAAACCAACTCAGAGCCAGTACTTCCCACTCCTTCCTATGTGCACACTTCCCCTTGGTACTCAGTAGGTAGAAGTTAAGACTGGGGAGGTGCAGGCTGGGGCCGGGGGTTCTGCATTTAGAACGTGCTTTAGGGAGATACAGATGCTGCTGGCCTATGAATGCTATGAATCCAAGGTCTCCTGTGCTCTCACAGATCTTTCCTGTCTTAGTTCTTGGTATCTCTTGTTACAGTTAGTTTTTAATAGTTACATTCACCTACTAGATTCTAAGGTCCTAGAAAATAGAAGGGCAGGATTTAGCTATCTCAGACCAATGCATCAGATAATACCAGGCAAGGAGTTGTATTAGTGAGTGTCTTAGGGACAGATTATAGAAAGAATAAACCAATAGAGCACTTCCTGATGGCTAGGAAGCTTAGCCAAGATGTATAACAAAACCAAACAGAAGTGTTCCATCCTACAGCCTTGACTCAACTGTCACTCCTCCTGCCACACATGGCCAGATCTTCCTGACCACTGCCTCTGTGCCCAGCACTGAGCACATGAAAATCATCATCTTCAGAGATGCTAAGTTAGGAAATATCCCCAAGAAACATCCAGTGTGTACCATGGAAGGTGATGAGTTCCGGATCCCCCGGCTGTGTAGTACCAATCTGCAAAGAGAAAACAGCCAGGTGAGACATGGGGGCCCTCCCTGGTCAGTTAGCCAGTGTTCCTGGGGAATGTGGCAGAAGAGGCAGTGTTGAAGACCCTCCAAGCCCCAATCACATAGAATCACAGGTCTGCAATTGGGAAACCCATCATGTAATTGAGATAGAATAGACAGAATTGAGATTCACTGGCCAAAACGACTGAGCAGAGAGGAAGCCTAAGGTTTTCAGACAACAAAGCACGGCATTCTTGGCCTCCTTTCTTATCAGATGTTCATTTTGACTCATGCAAGAGACTATACACTCAAGCCAGGAGCATACCCAGCACTGAAGCCAGGCCAGCCAACAGCTTGGTCATTGCATGTAATCAAAGATGAGTGTAAGCAACAGGTGCTAACAGTAGTGGTAGCTAACCATGGGGCTATAATTAGATTTGGGGGGCCTATTCTGGACTCCCCATAAAGTGCCAAGGTTTGGAGTTCAAGCTGTTCTAGATGTTTCTTCCAAGATTCCTGCATTCCCTTACATAAGACAATACCACCTGCCACCTTATATTAAATCGTTCACTTTCTCCTTTTTCCTAGTTGATATGTGGACCAAAGCAAGCCATCAGGCATTAGGATCCTTCCATGTGGATGGACAGGGCCTGCGAGCTGCTCAGGGGTTACTAAGAGAAGATGAGGGAAAGAAGGAGGATGCTTCACCAAAAAGTGCTTCTAAGTCAGGGATGAAGGTTGCAGCACCCAGCTGACTCTGTGCAGTGGGGCTGATGAGCTCTTTCACCACACGTGTGAGCTGCAAAGTGCTATGGTGTCAGAAGGGCTGAAATTAGAAGGGCTCTGTGAAATGTTGGAAGTGTTTCAGTGTGAAAATGTTCACCATGAGAGCTGGTCAGAAAATGTCCATGCCCCAGTTCCCATGGCGTCCAGCCAGGCAACGTGAAATAAATAACTCAGCCAAGATGTTCAGACCCCATGAAATTCTTTTAAAAATTGTAACTCCATTCTCCGAAAAGCCATTGTTGATGTAAAAAGTCCTAGAATAGACTGTGGTACCTGCGGTAGTGTTTTCTCAGCACCCTAAAGTTTGTCAAGTGCCGTCTCGTGGTTGGCCCAATTAAAACCTGAGATCATAAAAGTCGGGTGGGGCTTCTGACACTCAGTTTTTGGGATCCATGACTATCCCGCTGCCTCTTGGGCTCTGATGTCTCTGGCATGTTAACAAGTAGATGTAGCAGGTGCTCAGAGGGTCCTACCAGCACTGTTGCTTTGTTTCTCTTCAGACCGTGATATAAACATGCCTTGGGTTGCTGCCACCCTCACATGCAGTTGGGAACCAGCAGGCCCCTCCACCACCTCACACAGGTGGGTCTTGCCCTCTGCCCTCCAGCGCAGAGCAGTTGGGCCCTGGCTGCACACTTGAATGTGTGCAAGGTCAGACATGGAGCCTAGCAGAGGAAACAGCCCCACTACATCATTTTCACATGTTGGTGGAGTCTCACCACCACCTCCTATAGATATCAATTATGAATCCACTGCAAAGACTTTTCTACATTATAATTTGCACACTCCAGAGACCACAGACCACACCTGTGTCGTTCACTGCTGTGTCTGTGGGGCACAGCAGAGTACTCAACACTAGGAAGTACTTAATAAATATTTGTGAAATGAATAAGAATGACTATGTGCTATTTCATGACTCATGCCTGTGTATAGAGACTGGCCCAGCATCCTAGGTTTCCATACAGAAATAAGACCTTCTTAATAACATGGGTGAAACCCCAAAGATGGTGCTAAGGAGCCAGGCAAACACGCCTGCACTTGCTGCTTCATAGTCGAGACCTGAGTGATAATCCCCACTCTACCGTGGCCCGCAACCTTGGACCAGCTAGTGAGCTTGTGTGAGTCAGTTTCTTTCCTCGTGATGAAGGGAGAGACCAGCCATGCCTCACTGGGATATGCACTGTGATCATTGGCAAGGGCAAAGCATAGTAGTTATACATCTTAGCCCTTAAGTTCTCTGGGTAGAGACTGCAGGTCAGCATTGGCATTGGTCTGTTCGTAGTGCTGGGGACTGAACCTAGGGCCGCCAGGATTCATGGCAAGCATTTTGGGCCTGTTTTCCTCAATTTTACATGGCTCTAAGCATGAAGCTAGCATGGCTACATTAAAAAAACACTACTTTATGGACTTCATTAAAAGCAGCCAGAGTGAGCAACTATCCACGACCTGGAGTATTTTCTTATTGAAGTACACTATCTAGAGATTTTAGTCACTTAAAGATGACATGGTTCCCAGAAGACTGGGCTGGGGGGATATCTTGGAACAGACAGGCCCAAGATAAACAGTGATCTTTTTCTCTGAGTACATTTCTGAGAAAAGCCTGCTCCTGGAGGCAGTGGCTATGAGTTACTTACCGGCATTTTGCAGTGTGGTCGGATGGGTACTGGGAACACAGCCTGTGAGAAATAGAACAAGAGAATTGAGGCCACCAGGATGCCTGACCCCAGCTTAGGGCAGTGTGGTGCCCACTGTATGATCCCTCTCACACATAGCCCCCAGTCCTATTCCAACTTACTCCTTTGATGTTAACCATAGCTCCAGGTGGTCCAGGGGGTCCTGGAGGACCAGGTAGGCCAGGTGGACCCTGCATGGAGAAAAAAATAGAACAGGCCATGTCTGAATTCAGGTGATGGGAATGCAGAGGCAGCAGCAGGGCACTTCCCCCGGTTCTGGGCAGGCACACCACAAGGAGAGGAGGGCCTTCAGTCTCAAGGTAATCAACTTCTTTCTCAGATAGGCAAGGCTTGTCCACAGAGCACTTCTAAATTTGTGGCCTCACTATGTATTGATAACAAACCGCAGAGAAGACAGCACAGCAGGTAGTGCTCCCGGCTGATCCATGTAGATAAGGTGAAGCAACCTGCTCACAGCCACAGAGCAACTTACAGCAAAGAGATTGAAGCCCAGATTCTGGCTTCCAGAGCAGTACTCAGTTGGTACGATCAGAATATCCCTAGTGTGGAAGTGCCTGGAGAGAGCCTAAGGAGTGAAAATGTGCAAAACTCATGTTGGATAGCACAATCATTTTCAAAGACAGTTAGTTTGGTCTTAGTACCATGCAACACCTCCTAGCATGGAGATGAGAGGAGGACCCTAGGGTATGAGAGCTGGGACTCTGGGAGGAGACTACACCAGTCACTTTAATGAAGGTACCAGTTTATCCAGTGGTACCCATGGGCTAGGTGAAAGTGAGTTAGACATGATGGCTTTGGGAAATTTGTGTTCTGGATTTCTAGACATGCAAACAGACTGTGGTGGAAAGAGAAGCAGCAATGAACACAGGACTGTGTTTTCTTGCTGGTTTGTGCTTTAGAGATAAGCATCTTCGGTGGAGGACGTCATGTTTATAGGCCCCAATTTCCCATGCGGGAATCATGATTCTACAAGCGTGTCTCATGAGGTAGTTAGTTATCACCAAGATCATGTGAGCTACTGCCCTAAAAAGTTCTTTGTAATGAAAAACACCAAGATGGTGGAGTGGTAAGCATCAGAAAAAGAGCTTCTTTTAAGAGTTGCCATCCAAACACTTGAATATAGTAACATGTGGAAGGCAAGAAGAAGGGAAGTGGGTCCCCTGGACTCAGGAAGGATCTGAAGTGTGAATTGAAGCCCACTGGGAGAGTAAAGAGAGAAAATTCAGTGAAAAACAAGGAGGTAGGTACTGGTGCCTTCTCCATAAAATGAGACTCACTGCATGAAAGGACCATTTCAAACCTGAGTCCACATGGTGGCTGCTGGTGATCCATACTCCTTCACTGAGAGATACATCAGTGGAGGGGAGCAGCAGACATGAAGGATGCCCTAGCTGGGGATGAGTGCTTAGAGCTCAGTCATCCTGTGAGACGGCAACTGGCTGGAAGCCATCTTGGAGAGGGGCCAACTCAGCTTAGAACTCAAAATGGTTGAATGCCCCATCTGGCAGCTTCCAGCTAGGCTCAGGCTTACAGATGTGCTCATGGTTGCAGGCCAAATGATTCTGGCCTCAGTCAGGTGATGCAGGTTTGCTGAGATTGTCCAGTATCCTGCTAAAAAGTTACTGCTGGCTTGCTGGGATAAATGCACATGGACCAGGACTCTGTTCTGGACCCACACATTGTCTACCAGTAACAATGTGGACAGTTTCTTTTTTCTCTCTCGCTCCCTCTCATTTGTTTTTTGTTGTGATGGTGGTTCTGTTTTTGGCTTTATCTCCTTCACTGTTTTTATATGACTGAGAACATGGTTTCTAGCCTCTTTGTATCTCTTCTTTCTCTCTTCCCCTCTAGTCTTCTAGCCAGTTTCCCAAAGTTAGTGTGAATTCCCCTTTGTTCCCCAGATTACTTCAAATTTCTTTCTCTTCTTCCACTTCTCTATTTTCTCCCAAGCCCATTTTAAATTTTAACCTCTGAAAGGAAAATTGACATATTAAAGACTTGCATACTGTATATAATTTACTGGTTTGTTTTAGATTTCATAACCCCAAATCTAGTTCATATGGTTAAATGTGGCAAATTAATGGTTAGCTTAGTCTGTAATTTTCTAAACTGTCATTTCTAATGATAGCACTATAGCTAGAAGTGACATGATTGTTCTTTTTTCATTTAATTCTTCTAAATAGCTGTTCTTTCTGATATTCCAAGATTGAGATTGACTAAGGGTTACAAAAAATACTGAGGCAAAATGTCAGAGAACCAGGTCCTGGGCCAAACAGGCAACAATCTCCCGTCCCCAACAAACTGAAGAGGTAAGATCTTGCAACAGACTCAAAACCCCAAAACCAGCTATACCTCGAAGATAACTCAGTGAAGTCATCATTTCCTAAGGGTTCTAAATACTAGCAATAAAGCAAATACCATACATAATTTACAAGCATCAATCCAAAAATTAAACCAAAAAAGAAAAGAAAATGAGAAGACACTTAAATAAGACTCAACCCGAAACATACAGCTCACCAAAGGCAAACCCAGGGCACAGTGAGGCAGGACAATCTGAAAGCCACCCACCTGGTCTCTCTTAAGTGGTAACAACAAAGCAACTGAATGAGGCTCTAGAAAAAATGAAATCATAAATACTATCTCAAATAACTTCAGAGATGGTATCCAAAATTAAAACTATGCTTAGTGACTCTAGAAAATATATAGTCAAGAAACAGAAGAAGTTAAGAAGATTATGGAGGCTATGGGTGCTCAGCATAGGAAAGACGTGGAATCCATAAGGTCTATTCAAGTGAATATTCAAGAGAATAAACATCCCATTGAAAGTATCTGCAGCAGATCAAGCCACTGTGAGGACAGATCTCAGATAAAGAAGACAGGCTTCAAATTATTGTTCATAAAAAGAAAGATCTGCAAATAATGGCTGGGGCCTATGAGAGATCAATCCAGCAGCTACTAGATGAGGCAAGGAAGAACAACTAAAGATTGGTTGGAGTCAATGAAAAAACAAGAAATAGCACAAATGTTATTTTTTATAAAATTGGTCATAGCCATCATGTAAGAAAACTTCCCTGGTAGAGAAAAAGAATTTAACATACCGTTAAATGAGGCCTGTAGAACTCCAATTAGCCATGATTTAAATTTTAAAAAACTACTAGGCATTTCAAGATTTCAGAAATTCAACATAAGAATAGAACCTTAACATCTGTTTGGGAAAGAAACCCAAATTACTTATAAAGGAAAACCCATCAGAATCACAGATGACTTCTCAGCACAGACCACCAAGTCAAGGAGAGCTTGGGGTGAAGTATTTCAAGTTCTAAAGAAAAACAATCTTCAGGCCAGATTAATGTGTCTTGCAAAATCATCTTTCAAAACCAATGGAGAAATAAGATGCTTCCATGACAAAGAACATCTGAGGACGTTTATGACCACCAAACCAGCACTCTAAAATATTATGAAGGATATTCTAGAAAGAGATAACAAGGACTGCAGCTCAATATGCTCTGGACTCCGAGGGCCCTAAGCCTATCACCATCCCCAAGGGCAGTCAGTGGTTGTGGCACTCACCGGCATCATGATTCCTCGATCTCCTTTGGCACCCTTGAGGCCGTTCAGTCCTGGGCGACCCTGAGACCCACAGGAGACACTTTGGTAAATCCTTTGCCCAGGGACCAAGCAGGCTGCTTGCTCCACCCTTTGCATCTAGTTCTAGGACCACTGATACCTACAGGTCGTCCAGGGAGGCCAAATTCTCCTTTGTGTCCTGGTGGTCCTTTGGGTCCCTAGAGGCAAAACAAACATCAGACTAGAAAATAAGATGAACTCAAGGGCCAGAGAGATGGGGTCTGCACCTATCTTAGTGGGCAGTAGCAACTGAAGCCTGGGCGGAGAAAGGAGAGCGAGGAATAATTACAAAGTAGCCATCTATTTAGCTCCTGCTCTCCTACCTCTGTTTCTCTGCTAGAAGCAATTAACCCTACCTGCCAGCCCATTTCCTTCAGGACCTGGACCCCCACCAGCAAGGCTGACTAAGGAGGAAGGTCAAGGCCTCCATGCCCGGGTGTCTGGGTTCAATATTGGCTCAGAATGTGGACCTTTACTTATTTTTAAGTCTATCTGCCCTGTCTCTCAGAAAAATGGCAGATTTAAGTAAAGGACTTCTAAATCCTTTCTGCCACCATTAACACAGTTGTCATGCCCTGAACAATTGCAAATAAACACTTCACTGAAACAGGATTTATCATAAAATTCCCATCCACCTCACTCTTAAGGGAGGAGTTACCCGGGCACAGCTCACTTGTTTCACAGGTTCCTGTACAATACTTCCCGATGTCTATGTGTATGAGAACCACTTAGATCCTATTAAAGTGTAGATTCAGTGTGTCAGGGCTGAGGTTCTGCATTTCTAACAAGCCCCATACAATGGCCGGTATGCTGCAGCCTGGTCTGCCCTTTGAGTAAAAAGACCCTGGTGCATTTGCAAAGGAATTGCGAGCTAAACTAGTCACCAGGGCCACAGTTAGCGCATATGGCATCTTTATGCAAATTAAAAGGTGCCCTTACTGACTGTGTTTGGCAAGCTGTGCACAAGCTGGCCTTCAGTGGGACAACAGCCACGCCCATCTGCAGTTGCCTGCTGGCCCTGATGCTAACTATTTGTATTTGCTATGCTACTAGAGGTTACTGAGTAGTTAACTAGTTGCCAACAGAAATCTTCCAGTCTGTCTTAGCTCTCAGCTACCCTACTCTGGGTGTCCATTCAGCCTGATTCAGGGACTGCAGGCCTTAGAAGATCTTTCAAAAGATGCACCTTGGAGATTGTGGACCATTCATCAAGGACGCACGTCAGTTATACAACTATATGATCCTTTTCCCCTAGCTTCAATGAATCAAACCCCATGTGCAATTCTGTGGCTCATAATGTCCAAAAGAATCAAGGGCAGCTCAATCCTTGAAAGCTTGCAGTACAGTGGAAAGAGTATGAATGTCTTCTGCTAGACTGGCCTGAGGTCCTTTACCTGCCATTTGCAAGCCACATGACACTGGGAGGTCAGTTGATCATTTTGAGCTTTGGTCTCCTTATGTGCAAGACAGAGGTTCAAGCTGGGTGCAGTGGGACATGCCTATAATCTCAGCACACTGGGAGGCTGAGGAATGTAACTTCAAGTCCAGCCTGGGCAATTTAGCAACTCAGCTAGACCCCACAAAATAAACGAATAGGCTTGGAATATAGCTTAGCACAAAGGGTCCTAAGGTCATTCCCCATTACTCCTCCCCCTCAAAACACAGATGATACAAGGTAGTTCTGACATTCAGTTTAGATAGGTGAGAGTAAAATGATATGACCTATACAGTGTCAGGACAAGGTCTGACCCACACTGGATGCTGTCCTCAAGTGATCTTCATTTTGGGGGAAGAGTTTAGGGCTCATCTTTGAAAGAAGCAGTAGTCACAAAAATGGGTCAGATATCCACATGCGCCACAGACTCTAGAACAGCGCAGCCAGTGGGGCCTGTCATAACATCTAGTCTTAATCCCATCTCTTCTAAGTACAGATGGGCAAAGAGAATTCCAGAAAGAGAACAGGACATGCTCCAGACTTCATAGAAAGTGAGCAGCAAATCCAGAATCCAAAATGCCCAGAGAGATTGTGTGTTCCTTCGAGGGCTTCCCTGGACATGGGCAATCTTCACTGGGCAAGTATCGAGGTGTAACTGTGGGACCTCACCACCAGCCATCTCCTCTTTCCTGGACACACAGCTATGCCACCCTTGGAAGGCCCCAGAATTTGAATTCTAGTTGATGGGTGCCCTCCATGACTTCCTCTCATACCCAGCCCCAGCCTCCAGGCTGCTGGTGTGACGAAAGATGGCAGAGTCACAACAGGGGTATATCCCAAGCGTTGAGTCCCTTTGGGGGCTTGAGGAGCAATAGGGAGCCACCACAGTAGGTTTTGCAAGTGACACTTATCTGTTACTGTAGTTACCTGCTCACCCTAATACACACATCCTTTGTATTTGCACTATGGAGACAAGTAGGTTTAACTGAGCCCAAGTATGCTACACACTTCGAAGTCTAGTCATCGCAGCTGTGCGATGCTCTGGCTCACCATTGGTCCCGGGGCTCCATGCAGTCCAGGCTCACCCTAAAGCAGGGAAATAAGGATTTGTCACTCAGAGGAATGCAGGCAGGCAGAAGCACAAAGACAGGAAGCCAGAGATGTGTTCCTCCAGGACCTGGTGACATCATTACCTTTGTTCCCTTCAGCCTTTCCAAAGGGACATCACCTGTCAGGATGGTGCCTGGCTCACCCTTCTCACCCTGCAACACAGAGAAACTTTCAATCAAGTCAGGTCTCTTCCAGTCACCTTGTCCAGAGGGTCACTAGGACCTGTCAGCCCATCTTCTATAATTCCTCACTTTCATCCTGCCTTTCTGGTCCCCCCAGCCCCACTACTCCCATGTGATCTCTCATTCAGAGGTCACACCCATCCCCTAGAAAACTGGATGTTCCCAGAACTCTTCCCTCTGTGTATCACCAGTCCCTATCCTAGAGCATGGGCCATGGTGGGCGCAGTTCCCTAGAGCTCTCACCGATAATGTATCTGAAATCTCCATCTCAATGCTACAGGAGCCAGCCCATCTCTAGCCATGCACCATCCTTGCAGGGGTGACAGCAAAGGCAAAAGTACCCCACTTCTTATTCCTCATAGGTTTGAAGGCTTGCTTTCCTAACAACTTGACCTGAGATCTATCCCCACCAGAAATCTCTGTTCTTGTTTAAACAGTTGAAATTGGGAGCAAGATGAGGGTGTAAAGCATCAGAGGCCTTTTTTCATACAGGGCCCTCATATCCCCATGGGTAAATTTACCTCCAAACTCCATGTTTCTGTGTAAAAACTCACAAGTACTTGGTCAGGCAAAGTTATTCCAGACATAAGAGAGGGAAACTTGGGGCAAGGACACAGGATGTTGAGCCCAATCTTGTCTTTAGTGAGACCAGCTATTATCCCTGGAGGCTCCAGAGAACAAGGCCAGGTAAGGAACCTTCTATAGCCCTCAGAGGCCTTGCTGGCACAGAAGGAGCTGAACGCGGCCATGCAAGCCTCCTTTTGACAGGCAGCAGTGCTGAAGTGGGCGGAGCAGCCTTTTTTCTCCACCCCCCAAGGCCCGCACCTGGTGTTTGGCTCTTACCACTCCACTGGTGAGGAAAGGCAGTCCTGAGCAGGCCAGCAGCAAGAAGAAGCAAGCACAAAAGCGTTAGGGCCAGAGTTAGAAGAAGCACATTTTCTGCCATGACTGAAGCAAAGCTGCCCAGGCACTTGTCCTGGACATTCAAAGTGGTATAGGGGTGGGGACAGAGGCTACACATCACACCCTTTAGATACATCTGACCTTGCCATGTAGGACACAAAGCACTGGGAAAGCAAAATCCATTCTTGCCTAATTCAGCCTCCTCCTAAGCCGAGGGGCTACCTTGACCCTATCTCATTTCTGCTGGGCAGCAGCAGCAAAAGCACCCCAAGACATCATCCTTGGCCTCAAATTTTTGCCTAGAACACATAGCCCTCTGTCCCCTGGAGCTGTGGTCTTTCAGATGCTGGGGCCTCTCTCCTCTTTGAGGACCAGTGTAGCATGGTACGAGAGCTAAAGATAAAATCCTAACAGTCCTAGGGGCTGGGAAGATAGCTCCATGGCACAAGTGCCTGCCTGGCAAGTGCAAGGTCATGAATTTGAACCCCAGTCCCGCAAAAAAAAAAAAAAAAAAAAAAAAAAATCCTAACAGTCCTTTTTCTCAGAAAGCAATTCCCTCCAACTCCGCATACATAGCCAGTCCAAGGGTGGCACAAGCTCACCCACTCTTTGTTCTGTGCAAGACTTCCCCCACAGCAAGCTGCCCACTGTCCACAGCCTCTTTGCCCTTAGGGGATGCTGGATGAAAGTGGGATGGGATGAGTGCATAGATGGATGGGTGAAGAAATGGGCCCAATCAAGGGTCCTTGAGACCTGTTTGTGTATACCAGTCTCCACTGTCATCTATACAAGCCAACTGAGAAATTAATTTTAAGAAGCCAGTGTGGAAGGTACAGAAGTCACTTCTGTACCCTGGGAGTTCTTGGGAAGTGTCCTGCATGCTAAGTATTCATTGCAAAGATTCTGGACCTTGACTACTATCCAACTGCACGGTGTGCCAACTTGCAATTACTAAATATCAGCCATTATTTTATTCAGTAATTATATATTCTTTCATCCAACAAGCATTTCCAATGTCATTTGTGCACCAGGCTCTGCACTGGCACCCAAGCAATCAAAGAGCCTGTTCTCGGGGAGCTCATGTTTTACTGAAGATGCCCGACAGGTAGTTAGGTAAAGCACAGAGAAAGTGAGACCAGCATTCAAGGGAGTGTTGAGTGGCATTCTCTTTCCAAATTATTGTGAAAATCAAGTTCACCCTAAGAGCGAACTTGACCATAGAGGAATTCTGTGATTGTATAAATTAACAGCAGGAGAGCAACTCCAGTAAGCATAGCACTTCTTTAGAACCTGATGAAAATATTCTAGAATTAGATAGCAATAGTGGTTGTACGATGATGCGCATGTACTAAGAAGTTAATCATACAATAAAACAGGGTTAATTTGTTGTATATGAACTGTTTGTTAAGGAAGAAAAAAGGTAAAAGCTATGTTTAGTGAGTCAGAAATGGTTAGCAAATTCGAAAGTACAATCTCAGGATACCCTGATCCCTCTTACCTGTTCTCCTTTGAGTCCTGGAAAGCCAGGCAAGCCAGTGTCACCTTTTGGTCCTCTAGGGCCCTGGAAGGAATTATTGGAGGGCATTGTGTTATTAAGATTAAGTGCTAGCCGGGCGTGGTGGCTCACGCCTGTAATCCCAGCACTCGGGAGGCTGAGGCAGGAGGATTGGTGCGAGTTCGAGACCAGCCTGGGCTACAGAAGTGAGCTCAGGACCAGCCTCAACTGCATAGCGAGACCCTGTCTCAAAAAGACAAAAAAAAAAAAAAAAAGATTAAGTGCTTTCAGCTGGGTGTGGTGGTGCGCACCTGTAATCCCAGCACTCGGGAGGCTGAAGCAGGAGGGTCAGTGCAAGTTTGAGACCAGCCTGGGCTACAAAAGTGAGCTCCAGGCCAGCCTGAACTGCATAGCAAAACCTTATCACAAATAAATAAATAAATAAATAAATAAATAAATAAATAAATAAATAAATAAATAAATAAATAAATGCTTTCACCAATATGAAAGAAAAGAGCATGCCATTCCCCAGGTAGGTTGACCATGGCATTTTCTCAACTTTGAGAGGCTCTGAAATTGTGACCCAGTAGACGCCTCCAAGCCCATATCTTTTTGAATGTCGGGCAGCAACACTGCTGAAGCACTGGTCCTGCTGTTGTCAGCCCTCTGCCTCGAATGTCCCATGCCTTCCAAGACTTTCCTGCAGCTCACCTTCCCCACATTTACTCTCCAAATCTCTCCTCTCACCAGCTCCCTGTTCTCTACAAATAGGATCCAGACACCTAAATCCATCCCAGCCAGGCTGCAGTTAGCCTTTCATCTTCCATGCTGCAGGTACAGCCTCTTCATGGCCTCTGACCTAGTGCACATGCACTAGTCCACCACCACAAAGCCAAACTCCACACCCAGCCAGATACCACTTCATCTCAATTCCAAGAAGTACTGAATGTGACAATGGCTACCTTGGCCATTGTCATCTACCCCCAAAAGATATTTCAACACATTATTGATATTTAACTTTTCCCAAGCTCTGTCTGGTCTTCTACATGAAATGATGAGCTACCCATGACGGCAGTGGCTTCCACGTATTTGTGATTATTATTTTTTAGGAAAAGAACCATTTCTCTGCCTTTCTTTCAAATCAAGTCTTGAATGAATGCCCAATACAGGAAACATTGCAAATGGACTTCTCCTCAAAGAGAGGTTCAGTGCCCTGCATCCTGCCTACATGGGTCCCTCCTTCCTCCCTGCAATGGTTCAGAGGCTCTGCAGAGAAGGCCGGACTCACTCTGAATACAGAAATCCTCAGAGGAAAACATGCTGTAGAACAGGCCCTAGGCTGTGGCGCAGCCGCACTGGGGCTGGAGCTCAAGCTCAGAGGTCAGGCCTTTTTTCCTTCCAACCAAGAGGCTGGCTCATGGTTATTGTTCTCTTCTGCTTTTTTTTTTCTGTCTTTTTGAGACAGGGTCTCGCTATGCAGTTGAGGCTGGCCTTGAGCTCACTTTTGTAGCCCGGGCTGGTCTCGAACTCACACCAATCCTCCTGCCTCAGCCTCCCGAGTGCTGGGATTACAGGTGTGCACCACCATGCCCGGCTCTGCTTTTTTGTTTTGTGGAAGAGCTGAGTATTGAAGCCATGGCTTCCTGAATGCTAGGTAAGCACTCTACCACTAAGGCACATTTCCAGCTATTCTGTTTTTTTGAGTGCAGTTGACATGTATTTTTGATGTCTTCGTAGTTTATACTCTTTTAGAAAAAGTAAAAAATTTAGGAAAGTATAACGAAGTAGAAAGAAATCACTTATTGATACACCACTAAGAGCCAATTTTTATTACAGTTTTGTTAAATTTCCTTCACTTGTCCTGGAAGCAGTCCATGTCAGTAGTTGGCATGAGCCCTTTCAGACCAGTAATGTCTTGGAGACACTGTGCAGCATCAGTTGTGGCCAGACATTTGGCTTCTGCACAAACTCAGAGATTTAGACAAAAATAGCCACTTTCTACACTGATGCACACCTTCACCTTCCAAAGCCCCATAATGGAAGATCCACAAAGACTACCAACTATTAGACTACTTTTCTATGTTTCCCTCCCTTTCTTTCAAGTGACACCAACCTTAATTCTTTGGGCACTACTTAGACTTTATCTCTTGACATGCTTGACTCATCTACTGTTATTCATAGCAGCCAACTGCTGGCACTGACTTTGGTCCTGGCATAGAGACATGAGTAGGACCTAACCCTCCACAAGCTGCTCATGGAGTGGTGCAGGGAAAACAAACACACACGATAGCACAAATAACTGGTGCTTAATATAGAAAGAATTACCAAGAATGGCGAGAATAATGCCTGATGTAGAGACTTAAGGAGAAGGACACTCGGAGCTGGGAGCAAGGAGAAAACAATGAACAAGCCGCTAAAAGGCACGGTCAGGCAGGGATGGAGAAAACTACTCCAAGTAGAAGAACAGCACAGACATAGCCATGGGACACCGATGGAGGAAGCTTACTGTGGTACTTACTGGGAATCCAGGCAGCCCAGGCAAACCATCAGGTCCCTGTGACACACCAAAGACAAAGAATTTCCAGAGTCAGGGGAGGCAAAAGATGGTGCCCCATGGTGAGGGCCCCTCCTTCCCAGCCTGTATGCACCTGGTGATCTTGTTGTCCCATTGTGTGGAGAGTTACCATGTGCATGGAGTCACCAGCTAGATAGCACTGAAGGCACATGCTATACTGGGGCCACTCAAACTAGCCATTATTAAAGACCTTGGACATGAAGAATTTGTGCTTCATTACCCGGTGCAGTAGGGTCTCTGCTCACAACCCCAGGTACTTGCTGCTATTGAAAGTATAGGAGTTTGACAGAAGAAAGAAAGACAAAAGAAGGACAGGGAGGAAGGAGGCAGAGAGAGAGAGGGAGACAAGGAAGAAAGGAAGGGAAGAAGGAAGGAAAGAGAAAAAAGGAAAAGAGAGAGGAAGAAAGAAAGAAAGGAGGGATGGAGGAAGGAAGAAAATAAAGAGAAAGAAAGAAAGAAAATTGAGAAAAGAAAGCAAGAAAGGAAAGATGAGTACATAGATGAAACTGCTACTGAGTACAGTAAAGTACAATTCACTGTTGGGGATGAAGGTGCCCTGGATTCACCCAAGGCCAAGAAACCTAGGGAAGAGAGAAGGAAAGAAAGGAAGGAGAGGCATTGTAACACAGGCAGACAGGGCCCAGGGACTAGCAGTTCCGAGATGCCTACTCTTCAGTGTTGAGTTGTATGTGTCTTGCTACAGCACTACCCCAAGCCCCTCACCCAAAATCTCTAATACTTTGGAAATACCAAAGACTCTGTTAATGGGTTCCTGTTCATTAGCTGGTTTGCCATAGGACTGATTACTGGGGTCTTTTGGGTGGTATTTTATTTTATTTGTTAACTTTTTCCTCCACCCTGTATTAAATTGAGATGTGTTATCACTAAGTTGTTAAATTGCCCAGGCTAGACTTAAACTTGTATTCCTCCTGCTTCAGCCTCCCAGAGTGCTGGCACTACAGGTGTGCATCATTATGTTTGGCTTAGATGGTATATTAATAGCAATCAAGGGAGCCTGGTGGATGCAGTGCACAAGAGACAGCAAGGTCACTCACACACGGGCATTATTCCACAGAAGGAGAGACCCAGGAACCTCTCAAATAACTACAGGGATCTTGGGGCAGACTCTGGTTTCCCCCCAGGCTATACATGGATGGGTGTTCAGGCCAACCTCATGGGTCTGAACATCCATCCATGCACCCTGGAGTGTCTGCACTGCATAGCTGCAGACAGGTAAGCCTGTCTCCAACACAGATTGATTTACACAGATATGACAGTGTACAGAACAGTTTCACACTCCTTGCTTCCTATAAACTGCCCAAAGCCTGAAATAGTGCTTTTGAGAAGAGAATCAGGGTGGAGAGGAGGGTGTAACCCTGAGATTCCAAAAGCCAAAGCTTTTTTTTTTTCTTCCTGGCTCCCAGCAGATACAATGGGAATTTACTATAGTGGAAGCAGGAAGCTTCCCTCCTCATAGGTCCTGCTATGCTATGAGTCAACTCTGAGGACTTTGGAAGTAACATGACTTTCTGGTGTGTGAATTTCCTTATCTCTAAAGTGGTGCTAGAAAGACGGAAGTAAGTCAGTTTCTCCAGTGCTCCAGTTTCCCCGCTAGCACAAGGGTAGCTGTTGTTGTTCTATGAAATGACACAATGTGGATAAAATCATGGATGCCAATTTATCTGTTACTAGAATTCTCAGACTGTTCTGTCTGATGCACAGGCCCAAAGGCTTCACTGGACCACACTGGGCACAATTTGGCACAATCATATTAATGTGACAACAACTCTTCAGAAATGCAAAGTTCCCTTTCCATTCTACTTTGATGTACCCTAGCTCCATGCAGCAACAGCTACAAGAGACTCCAAGCCAAGATGGCATTGTTTCAACAGGGCTAGAAACCTCCCTGTAGGGCAGCAGTGAATACAAACCGGAGGCCCTAGGAGCTCAGGAATGTCGGAGAAATTCAAGGATCCATGAGTGATGTTGATCAAAGACTGGAAAGAAAAGAAAAAAATCAGACAATGAGGACAAAGAATGGCATGTGTTCCGCCTTGTTTCTGGCAGCGAGGATTTAGCTGAAGTCATCCAGCACGGCACACATTGGTAACACCCCAAAGCCAATGCCAAACACAGCCAGCCCTCCTACTTCCTACCCAACAACTATGCCTTGTCGCATTCCTCTTTTAATTAACTTTTAAATGACACACTATATGCACGCCATATATATATATACCCACAGAGAGCATATAGTGTTGGGGGTGTGCGTTCATGTGGTTAGTTTACATAAATGGCATCAGGCTTATGCATTATTCTCCAACTTGCTTTTTTCACTCACCCATATTGCATGGAGATCTTTCCATGCAGAATTTTGGAGTATGTCTATTTTTAGTTTCAACAGACTGCCAAAGAGCCGTCCAAAGGGGCTGTGCAATTTACACTTGCACCAGAAGCATAAGAGAGAACCTATTTCCTCGCAGCCTTATCCACTCAGTATTTTTAAATCTCACTCATTTTTTTTCCCACTCTACTCATCCTTTTCTCAGTTACTTGGAACTTTTTGTCTTTTGGTTGTCTACGAGCGCAGTACTTTTTCTCTCAGGAGGGTCACAATTTTTTGAAACTATGACAGCTCAATACTGAGTGCACCACAGTCTGATCCCTGCCCACATTCCAATTTTCTCTCCAGATTTCCATCATGTACCTGCCCTGCCCCCTGCAACCAGCTCCCAGCATCCCATGGGGCATGGTCCTATTCTCTGCTTTCAGCTCAGGATATCCCTCCTGCTTGAACTCTGGAAATCCTGTCCTTTATGCCTCCCCTCAAGATCTCTCAGTTTTTCAGGTGCTGCCACAAACTCTTCCCTGATTTCCTATATCCCAAACCAGCTAGAAAGTGGCCCAGCACTATCACAGTTGCTCTCCATCTTCACAGAGTGCTTTCTGCACTTCATTATCTTCATATGCACAGCACCTCCTACAGACTCGATGCCCATGAGTATTTGTGTCAGAGTGGTGCTGACAGAAATAGGGAATTAAATGGCATCTGGCTAACAGTGATGAAAGCTTGCCCTAGACGCCCAGCAGTGAGAATACAGACAAGAATAGGGGTAGCAGGGAGCAAGCAGAGGAGACAGACGTGTCATCAGGCCATTGCTGTAAGATGATGGAGATCTTTCTTTCTTTCTTTCTTTCTTTCTTTCTTTCTTTCTTTCTTGCTTGCTTGCTTGCTTGTTTGCTTGCTTGCTTGCTTTATTTGTTTGAGACAGGGTCTCACTATGCAGCTCAGGCTGGCCTTGAGCTCACTTTTGTAGCTCAGGCTGGTCTTGAACTCACACTGATCCTCCTGCCTCAGCCTCCCAAGTGCTGGTATTACAGGCGTGCACCACCATGTCTGGCTGGAATGATGGGGATTTTTATGTCAAGTCACAAGTGTGCCTTCCTGACTGCCCTGTTGATGTGGATCAGAAGTGGCTGTGACCCTACCTGTATGGAGATCATGTGGAGTGTGGATATTTTTAGCTTTCACAGCCCACCAAGCAGCCATTCAAAGGGATCATCCAAAGGCATTTCCTTGACAAGAAGAGAGGGTAGTCCAGGAAGGACTCACAGATGTGCTCAGCCTTCTCCTCACAGACCTGCCTCCTCCAGGAAGCATGCCTCACCCCTGGCAGACAAGCCTCTTTGACTCTAGAGTGAGTCCGCAGAGCAAAGGCCTTCAGTGTACCCTCTATGAGCAGTAAGGTGGTCCTGGGCCTGCCCCTTCGCTACTGGATTTATTTCTTAGCTTACTCAGAAGCTTCCTGGGGAAGATGTGTGCTACATATTTGCAGCTCCCTCAAGATTTTAATAGCACTGCCTTCCTAGGCTGCTTTTTGAGTTTACACAAATGGTACCAAACAGCAGAGAAGCTCCTGGAACGCTGTGTGAGAGAATGTGGCAACAGGACAGGAGCAGACAGGTGAAGCAGACTGGCAAGTGAAGGCCCTAAGGCCACATGCTGGCCATGTGAAGAAGCCTAAAAGCCCTGAAGTAGAACAGACTTCCCCATCTTAAGCAAAAGCAAAGCACACTTAACCAAACTGGGACCTGGGAGATACTCACACTAGACAAGATCTCAATCCTCCCAGGGGGACCCCTGGGACCTGGAGGTCCCACGGTGCTGGCTCCATCCAACCCCCTTTCGCCCTGGTTACAGAAGTGAGAAGTGAAAAGCAGTCATTGTGCATGTGCAAGAACGTTCTGCTTGTTTCCAGAACCAGTCTGGAAAGTCCTCCCACCCCTTACCTCAGGTCTGAGACCTTACCTTGGGTCCTTGGTCTCCTTTTTCTCCTTTGAGACCCTGGCAAAATAAACAAGCAGCTAAATAGATGTTCTTAGTTTTCTTCTATGCACTTCGCTCACCCCACTTCTCCTTGAATTTTATTGCCACTCCCTAGCCTCTTATGTGAGTTTTGTCCCAGGCAATGGTGGCAAAGGATAAAGAGCAAATCCCCCTTCAGAATGAGGAGGAAGGAGCCCCCCAGGGAGAGTAAGGGACTGGTGGTCACCTCCCAGCCCTGCATGTCCTCTTGACCTTAATGTCAGAGCCCTCTGTATCTGGAGAGCTGGGTGTCTAGATGCTCAGTCCCAGGAAGTGCCATGCTGTTCTCTTCTGGGTGCTTGGCTCTGGGTCCCCCTTGTGACACAGATCACAAGGAGTGGGCCTTGTGATAACAAGCATCACAGGAAATACAGAGCACAACTCCTGGGAACAGACGCAGTAGGGAACGCAGGGTTTTGACATGGGGCAAAGCATGAGTACCAAATGGGGCAGCAGGAGAGAGGCAACATAGCAGAGGCGCTGTGGGGTAAGGAAGTGGGGAGAGAAGGAGATGCGTTTCCAGCTTTCCCACATGATCTTCTCTGCAAAACTCCGCGGGGGTCCCTGGAGACGTGGGCTAAGAAGAGTACCCCGCAGGCAACACAGTCTCCCCACTGTCAGCTGGAGGCTGACAGCACAGAGGGGATGAATTATTGGAAGAGGCAGAGCCAGCACAGCCCCCCACTGCCTCCTCTCTCTGATGTGACAGCAGAACAATCCTTACAAGGTTTCAGAAGTCAACCTACACTGGAGATGGTTGGCCTGGAGATTCCGGGTTTGCTCAATAGGCTGATGTGTCCTGAGCCCTCGATATCCTGGCAAAGAAGGAGGGATGAGAATTTCAGATCTGACTGCTCTGTGCATACCTGTACCAAAGTTTTCTGGGAACTGGGAGCCCAGAGAGGACTAACACAGCCTCTCCCCTCAGCCCAGGGTTCGGTGAAGTATTCTTTCCAAAAATCATCATGGCACGCCATGCTTTAACGACAGAAAGGAGGATGAGTACCTCAGATTCAAGTCCTGTTGCACACCCAGGGCCTGGGGGCCCTGGAGGTCCAGGAGGCCCTGGAGGTCCCATGACTCCAGGAGTTCCAGCCTGTCCATTTTTCCCTGGGGGCCCTGGTAAGCCTCTGTTTCCGGGGTCGCCCTGTAAGGAAGGGGAGAAGAAGGTCACCAGCCCTAGATTTACTCATGGAAAAAAAAAAAAAAAAATCACACTTGCGCCTGAGTTGGATATCATTCCTTAATGTCAGTCAGTCTGAGAAATTCTCTGACTGCTATTGCTTAGCGGCCCAGAAGCAGCTCTTTTGCTAAGGGACCTTTTGCTGAAAGAAGCTGACGTGCTCATTTGGATGCAATTATAGGAAGGGGTGAGGCAAGGGAAACCTCGAGGAATATTTGCTCCCACCCCACCCGGCTGCTCTGCCTGCCCTGAGCAATTCCTCTGAGGTGTGCCTTTCCACTGCTCCATGACGTTCACATGTCTAACGCTTCCCCTTCACTGCCCAAGAAACGGTAGCAAGCTTGAGGTAGATGAGAAGGACAAGAGAGCTGCTTTCACTTACCTTTTCACCAGCTGAGCCATGAGGCCCTCTTGCTCCCTGAAAAACACAAACACAAGAGCCAGTGAGTACATATTTCCTTCAGATATATTCACAAGAAAGTGCAGAACTACAGATCCTCAAGCAACAGCATATTTTCAAGGGCTCAGCTGACCTCTCTGCACTAAGCAATTGCAATAGGTGGCAGTCTGCTAGGTGAGTCATGTGGAGAGCCTGTGGAGCCCTGCTGGCTCATTCCATGCCTCCACGGCAAAGCAGAGAAGTTGGACATGAGGCAGGGGGAGAGCACAGGTTTCCTCAGAGAGCTGTAGGTGCTCTGAGCCAACCCCTTCGCAGCCCCTTCTATGACAGAGGTGACGGGGACTTTCCTTACTCTAACCCAAGACATGGGACTCAAGAACTGACATTGTTTTAGAAGATCTTTTAGAAATACGAAAGATGAGTGCTGAAGCTCTCGTGGGAAAATCTAAAGACCAGCAGCTGACCAGAGCAATCCCCAGGGAAAAGAAGAAGTGTGCAGGTTGCGCAGGACCAGTTTCCATGGCCATCATAGAAAGAACCATACAGATAAGGTTTATGAGGGATCAGAGAAAGATCCCATAGGCAGAAGCCTGGAGTAAGCTTCTAGGAAAGCAAGGGAACCACAGCAGGCAGTAGGCACGAGTGGTCATCTCCCCTACACAAGGCGATAGCAGTAGGGGACTCTAGGTGGAGAATTTTGAGAACACAAATGTACCTGCAAGACAAGCCAGTGATTGCGCAGCCGTGCAGAGGACAGTAACAAGATTTATATGACAGCCATATAAAGCTGTATGCCCTCATCGTCCCTGTACCAGGCTAGAGTTTCCTTTCTGTATCAAATCCACAGGAAAGACAAAATGGGTAGTTCTAAAATTTCCGTGCTCAAAAGTGAGAAAGGAACCACTTTGGACCTGACATAGGAATCGCTTCTCGGCCTTTTGGCTAAGATCAAGTGTGGACCTGACATAGGGAGGCCAAAGGAAACAGATGGGAAGCTGCAGACAGAGGCCTCAGCCACGGAGCGAAACCGCAGGAAGGAAAGCATCCTGCAGGGTGGTGGAGAAAGCCGGAGACAGAAGAGATTCTGCAGCACGACAGCCAGCCAGCTCCCTCCGCTGTCCCCTGCACCTATGTATACTGTATTATCACAAGAACAATGGGAGCTATTTATTGAGTCAGAGGATAGGGTAGAGCTTCAAGGTGCCTCCGGACCTGTGAGGTACCCTGCCTGATAGTACACCCCACACTTTCCAACCCTCCCTGAGACTCACAAGCCTCAGAAGCAGCCACTTCTTCAGTGGTCCTCGCACACAGAGGCGGAAGAGAGTCCTGAGCAGGGTCACAATTTCAAAAGCAACACGTAAATAAGATGCACCAAACATGCAAGGAAAAGGAATGCTATGAAACCAAGGATGCTATGAACCTAGGACCTGTTCCCTCCCTCCAGCTGGTGCTCTTGGGAAGACACAGGACAGAGACAGAACTCAACTAAATTCCTTTTTTTTTTTTTTTTTCCTGCCTAATCTGCAAGCTGCAAACTCTCTTGGAGCCCCAACCCACAGATCAGCAAGAATTTGATCAACATTGAGTATCCACTGTATATTCTTAGAGAGAAAAGAGATGCTGTAGCCACAAAACCAGAATAAGCTATTATAAAAATAGTATGAAAGAGAATCAGAGAACGTGGAAATAGATGGGAATAACTGTTGAGATAAAGGACTCTGCAGAGGGACTAAGCAACAAACAGAAACAGCAGAAGAGAGAAAGGAAAGTTTGGGCTACAGAGTTCCCTCAGAAAGCAGCACAGGAGGATAAGCACCTAGAAAGCACAATAAGGCAGAGACCAGACACAGCAGGAGCTCGGGGTGGGGTGGGTGGGGCACGCCGACTAATGCCTCCGGTGCGAGGCATGCTAGGGCATAGAAAGCCCCTGGCCCTCGCAGTGGCAAGTGTTTGTCCTCTGCTCAGAGACTCTGCTCAGTCTTTGGCCTGGGAATGGGGACAGAGGGGAGAAGATGGTGATGTAGGCTTGGGGCCTCCCGGCAGAAGCACCAGGCTCCCAAGGGGGAAGGGTGAGGCTGGGTGACATAGAGCTGCTCCCCTCAAACACTCTGTGTGCTCCTGAGGTGGCTTGTGGAACCCATGCCTCCCTGGCTATCCAGGAGGGGCTGGGTGAAGGAAGTGGCTGAACCTGGGATCTGTTCCCTCCCTCCAGCTGGTGCTTTTGGGAAGAAACAGGACAGAGACAGAACTCAACTAAATTCTTTTTTTTTTTTTTTTTTTTTTTTTTTCCTGCCTAATCTGCAGCTCCAGTTTCTTGTGTCTGCTTCTCTTGTGTGGAATCAGTTATGCCATCACCTGCTGCCATCTGTCCTTGAGGGAAGCGGTGACCTTTTCCTTCTTCCCAGCAACAAGTTAAACCACTGTCAGGGCCACTGTGAAACAGAAGCTAACGTAGCCCCATTGCTGAGAACCTAGCAGCTGTTTTGCTAGTTGACCCTGCTTAAGAAAATTATGATCATAAAGCAAAAAAACAAAACAAAACAAAACAAAAAACATTTCTTTCCATTGCTTTCTCTGTTTTTTAAAGTCAAGAATGCATCTTGGACTTGGGGCGGGGTAGCTTGGTGATCTAAGCGCCTGGCTGGCAAACACAAGGATCGTAGTGGAATTCCAGGTACTGCCTGCCATGTCTGCCCTAGAACCCCAGGTGCAAAGTGTCAGCCTTGAAACCAGACATGGCGGCACATGCCTGTAATCCTAGTGCTGGGGAGGCTGAGGCAGGAGGATCACTCAGAGTGTGAGTTGCATAGCGAGACTCTGCACCAAATAAATAAATAAATAATTTTTAAATCTTTCATTTTTTTTAAAGAGTACATCCTGTAGCAGTTTCAGAGGATATTACGAATATATTTTGGACCCTGGTTTATCTGAGACAGAATGGTTTGTCTCAGAAACAGATAGCTCTACCCAGCTTGCCCATGGTGGACATTCAGTTGACTCACAGATATGGTGACCACCAGTTCCCTGGTGAATTAGTTCAAGGATGGAAGAGCCTACCCTCGCAGAAATCTCCTGAACAGACGGGGTGAACGTTGGAGCTCTGCTGAAGGGCTCAGGCTAGTCAGAGAGCTTTTGTGCTGGGAGGCTGTGAACCCTCTTGGAGCCCCAACTCACAGATCAGCAAGTGCTGCTAGAAGTGGTGCAGTGTGAACAGAGAGCTCTACCGTGGAAGCTTCATGAAGGAATGGGGCTCAGTCATGCCCCGTGCCATAGAGTCGTGCTGAGAGTTCATCAGCCTTCAGGGTTCATTACAGGGAAATGGAATAGTGAGGACATCAGAAAACAGATGCATGGATCTTTTTCTCAACCAAGCTACATCAGGCTGTGATTGTTGGTTTTGCTTATGGTGTTTACAATACTGACAATCTCAGTTGGTTATACACCACAAGTGACAGTGGTCTATTCGGTTTTATGAAGCCCCATCATCCACATGTTCTGCCATCTGATGCCAATGATGTGATGTTTCTTCCACATATGTTGTTATAGGCTCTAAACTCTTCCCTGGATCCTAGACAGCAGCAGCTCACTGTTCAAGTGATTCCACTCGTGATGCTTTTTCCTCTTCTCCTCTGCCCCCCAGTGCTCTTCTTCCTCCTCTTTATCTTCTTTCTTTTTTTTTTTTTTACACGGCCGAGGCTCTAACCATGGGTGATGCCCATACTCACCAAGTACTCCATCACTGGACTATAAACTATGCCTCTGCTGAGGTGCCCTGCTTTATATTATAGAAGCGTTAAAGCACTGCTCAAAGACAAATTGGGATTACTGAGAATAAGGGGTGATGGTAATCATGATCTTACTGCATTTCTCTAACATTTTACAGACCAAGACAGAAGCTGGTTTTACAGTGAAATTTAGGACCCAGGAAGATCACTAAGGCTAGTTCCTGGGAGTGCAACACCTTCAGCAATTCTGGGTACTGAGGAAAATTTCAGAGCACAGACTCTTTCCTGCCTGGGTGTCCCAGTACTCTCTGAGAATTAAGAAAACACACAAGTGACCTAGATGCTGACAAAAGCCAACAATGCTCACTATTCATCTAAAAAAAAAAAAAAAAAAAAAAACCAAAACACCGTGCCCATGTCCTCCGGCAAGTTCCTCAGCATTCCTCCCAGAATGTTCTTAGAAAGCAGGCCACTTGTATTTATCCTTCTTGAGTTAAAGGTCTTAGAGTTAGCTTCTCAGCTTAATTTAGGGGAAATAAATATTTCTACCATTGAACTCTGCATAGAATAATCTATTTGATATTCTGAGTGACAGAACCTATTTTGATGACAATCTCATTTTAATCATTTATTTATTTATTTATTTATTTAATCTTTGATATATTTGATACAGGGTCTTGCTACGCAGCTTGGACTTAGAGCAATCCTCCTGTCTCAGTCTCCCTGGCACTGGGGTTATAGGCATCAGCCATCACATCCAGTTTCAGTGGCCCTCACACACAGGGGCCAGCATGACATGAGATGCTGGTTCTTGAACCCGGGTCCTTGCACTTGCCAGGCAGGTGCTCAGACTGCCAAGCTATCTCCCCACTCTAACAATCCCATCTTTTACAATAATCACATCTAGCTAGCCTTTAGACATGGAGTAGTCTTTGTGTTCTGCCAGTAAGAAGGACAGCTAACTTCATGTAGACATGAGGAAAACTTCCCTACAAGCAGTACAAAGGTGCTGCCTGAGTGGAGAATGAGACCCCTGCCCCTGGAGGTGTGTAAGCAGAAGATTGGGGATCGTGGGGGTAGTCAGGGATCAAATGCCTCATCAGACTGTGTTCTGTGACTTCACTGAGATCACTCATTTTCTTCAGCACACTTTTGTTATTTCATAGTCAGACTGTTCTCTTTGGTTTACTTTTTTTTTTTTTAAGATAGATGTCATGTACAAGGTTTTCCTGCACCTCTCCAAATGCAAATTTTCCAGTCCTTCTAAAAAACACCCCATACAAACAATGCAACAAATGGGACTCAGCACAAATTTTAGGAACAAACCAACAAACAAGTGAGATCGATCTCCAGCAGTCACCCTGGGCAGCTGCCACTCCACGCTCACCCAAGCGGCTAATTCCCCCAACTGCAGAGCCATCCCTGGGGTGTTCTGTGTGCAGACAGGGATAAGGGTACCTTTCGATTTTGAGACAGACTGGGAGGGTGGGGCGGGGCCAGGGGAACTTGTAAGAAAAACAGACAAGATAAGTGTCAGTTGGTTTCCTGCAAAATCTACCCTCTTATGAAAAGTCAGTATATGTGAAATGAATTCTCTACAGATCAACAGTTGTTTCTTTTTCTGAGAAATGTGATTTCCATGAAAAACTGGGTTACTATTGAATTAAACATGTTTGAGAGCTGGCAGAAACTGGAAATTTAATTCAGTGACCATGGTGTACAGGCAGTCAGTATTTTCACCGTCTTCATGGGGCAAGGAGTGCACAGAGGCCTCAGCTCTCATACCAGTAGAAAGAGACCCTCCCTTCTCAGAACCCTTGCAGATCCCTTCCCACCACATTGCTCACCCAAGGCTCTTCATTTTTATGGCTTCCCTTTGACAGCATGGCCTATCTTATCTCAAGCAGGCTGGCAAAGAAAAGGGGTTAGAAGTCCCCCACCCCAGCATCAGCAAGGGCTTGCAGACAAAGGCTGGGAGAAGCCTTCAGACACAGACTGAGGGAAGGCAGGCAGGCTGAACTCAAGGAAGGGCAGGTCAGAATGGTGGATGCAGGAAGCTTCATGCAGTCATCAAACATAGATGGAGGTCTACGGGTACAAAGACTACCGTGTCTCTATGTCAGGGTGGGGAGGAGGGACAGACAGGTCAGCTAATGCCTTCAGGGGCATTGGCAAGGAAGGTTCTCAGCAGCACAAACATTGGGCTGGCAGAAGGCAGGAAGGAGGTGTGCTCTCCGCTCCTAGGGAGAGTTTCCCAGAGGATGTCAGCAACCCCCTCCACACCCCACTTGACAGTTCCACTATTCAAAGTTTCCAGTTATCTAGTCAACCACAGTCTGAACATACTAAGTTAAAAAAAATGCCAGAAATAAGCAACTCACAAGTTTTAAATTGTGCATCATTCTCAGTATCAGGAAGAAATCTTGTGCCACCCAGCTCCATCCTGCCCAGGACGTGAATCTTCCCTTTGTTCCAGCGCATCCACACTGTATCTACTGCCTGCCCATCAATAACTTAGCGGCCATCCTGGTTATCATCCTGGCTATTGCAGTACTTGAGTTATTACTTTACTTAACAATAGCCCCAGGGCTGGCCAAATAGCTCAGCAAATTAAAACACCTGCAGGCAGGTGCAAGAGCCAGGATTTGATCCCCAGGTCTGCCATGCTGGGCCTGCCTCAGAGGCCCACTGAGATCGCAATTGAGACTGGGCGTGATGGTGTACGCCTGTAATCCCAGCTCTTGGGAGGCTGGAACAGGCAGATCACTATGAGTCTGATCTAATAGTGAGACCCTGAACATCCTGTAGATATTCCCCTCACCCAAGAAAAAAAAGCCAAGGAGATGCCTCAGTAGAATAAGTGCTTGCCTGACAAATACAAGGTCCTGAGTTCAAGCCCTGGTATTGCAGGAAGAAAGAAAGGAAGGAAGGAAGGAAGGAAGGAAGGAAGGGTAGGAAAGAAGGAAAGAAGGAAGAAAGAAAACAATAGTCCCCAAATGTAAGATCAGGGATGCTGGAAATTTGATTACAATCTATTGTAATAATGGTTCCATTGCTTTATTAGTTATTGTTGCAATCACCTACAGTGTCCAATTAATAAACTAAACTTTATCAGAGGTGTGTATGCACAGGTAAACATAGTATACGTTTATTGTTACTGTCTGTGTTTTAGGCACTCGCTGAAGGTCTTAGAAATATCCCCCTAGGATAAAGAGGGCACGACTCTACCTGAACTGGGCCTCGCAAGATGAGCAAAGGAAAAGAACATCCCAGACAGGATGAAACCATGTGCAGAGGCCATGGGCTGGTGCTGAGGGGCAGCCCCAAGCCTCTCAGCAGGGTGACCACTCCTAGGCCGAAAGCTAGAGAGCAAAGAGCTGGTGCAGGCCAGGAGGGGCTCTGTCTGAGGGGACAGTGGACAGGGCACTGGCTGAGGAGGGCCTGTGGTGGGAGCTGTATCAGCCAAGGGTGCAGGAAGGACTGTGGGTGGGGCATGGGCACCAGTGAGACACCAATGCCATGGTGTGGGCAGAAAGCGAGGCCAGTCAGATTAGGGTGGAGACCAAGGCCAGGGGCTGCGAAGGACCCACATCTGAGTCCAGGTCCACTGGTAGATGGCAGCACTGTTCTCTAAAGTTGAGAGGGATGGGCGCAGGCCAGGGAGATCCTGAGTGCATATCTGGCACAGTAAGTCCCACAGTAGGGACATCGAGAAAGGTGCTCAGTAAGGGATCATAAAGTCATTCCCAGAAGAGGCAAGATCACATGTAGGAGCCAGAGAGTGTGGCTCTGGGGGCCCCCTATGTTCAAACCCTTTCAGCTTCCCTGTACCTTTTCTCCTTTAATTCCAGGACGCCCAATGGCTCCGTCTAGTCCAGGCTGTCCTTCAGGGCCCTGGGGAACATTAAAGACCATCAGTCCACAGGCTCTCCAGTAAGAGTCCCACAAACACTTCTAGAAGGAGGGCAGGCGGGGAGCTAGATGAGGTGGGCAGGGGCAGGGCCTTGTGCTGGGGCCTAGCAAGTGTGCCAGTCTCAGCCCACCTGGACTATCACTGGCTGGGCCCTTTGGGCAAGCATCCTTCAGTCTCTGGGCCACATTTCTTCCTTTGTGGGGACAAAAGGGCGATTGTAGACTTGAAGGTCTCCAAGGGGCTCCCGTCCAGGCCAGTCTTGGGTCCTATGATTCCAAGGCCCTACATGAATCTACACTTCCCATACTGATAACCACAAACCAGGGGACTAACATGCATGAGGATATTGGATGCTGCTTCCTGGGGGACTCAACCACCATCCAGATGGGAAAGGGTTCTGCTCAAAAACGTTAACCAGCGATCTCTCCCAGCCTTGGACGTGCTGGGCTCTGAGTCCGTGAGTCCCTCCCTGGCCACACAGAGAGGGGATTTCAGTGGCTTACCGGGAGCCCAGGTTCGCCAGCAGCTCCATCCTCTCCAGGAGAGCCAGGAGGCCCCATGAGAACATCAGTTCCTGGTTTTCCTGGAATCCCAGGTGAGCCAGGTGGTCCCGGAGGGCCTGGGGGACCCTGTTAGAAATGATGGGGCAGAGAGGAATAGATACTGAATGCATGTGTTTGTTTCATTCCTTTGTAGAACAATCCTACAAAGGGAAATTGGTGTGTCTACCAACCAGATGAGGAGACTGGGCACAATGAGAAGATATGACTTCAAGACTGCATGCCATGTAAGAGCTGGGATCTGAACTGAGAAGGCATTCTGAGCCCATTACATCATGTGATATATTGTATACATAGACAATAAAGATTCAGTTATTTGGGGGTCCCCAGAGGAGGTCTTGCTCATTTAGCTTTCTGATGGACTGTGAGGTCCAACTCTACCTGTTGTTCGGCCTTGTGCTAGACCCTTCCTGACCTACACAGGTCTCTGTAGTCTCTCACTAAGCTGGATCAGTGTACCAGCCTGGAAGGTCCACAGAAGACCCACCAGGGTCCCACTCCATCCATCAGTGAGAACAGTGCCCTCCCAGCTTGGCTACCAGGAGTGGGCAAGAGGGTCATACAACCAAACAGAGCTCCTCACTGGGAGCTCCGGGCTGACTGGAGATAAGGCTGGGCCTGGAGACGGAGTAACAGCTGCAGCTGGAGAGGGAGACAAGCCCCTGGCGGTGACTGAGAGAGACTGGTGGAGCCCAGCCTTGGGCAGCAGGCCAGGGGGCCTCAGAACCCCACCAGAGCACAGAGGGCTGCCTAAGGATGGAGAGGACTACAAGCAGGGTGTGGAAGTCAGAGTGGCAAATGCTACCCAGAGCCCAGAGGTCTCCAGTGAAAAGGGAGTGTTGGAGGAAGAAGGGAATTAAAATGCATTAGGTCCGAGGACCAACGCCGCACGAGGAATGTGAACACTGTATTACAAACACGTACCTCAGCCCCCCCCCCAAAAGAAAGAGGATCAAGAGATGGATGGAGGGGGTGGATGGAGGGGGCGTGAGGGAAAGGGAAGGAGATGAAAAAGGGAATTAAGATGCTCTATGTGCATGAACCAACTTCCCACAGGGAATGTAAGCAGTGCATATGCAAATGTGTGCTAATAAAGGTCAGGGGCGACCTCCTTGTGGAATAGCCTGCTGGAGAGGCTGCCAGGGAAAGGCAGAAAGTGCAGAGAGAGGACTTTCTATTCAGACCTAGGCTCCCTCTCACTTAAAGCCAGACAAAAGTGACTAAAGTGGGGACTTTTAAACACACATAAAAATAAAGGGAAAAGCGTAATAAAGCCCAGAGAATTCATCACCAACACTCCTCAGCAGAGGCCCGGCTGCTTTTATCACCACCATTCCCACATCTACCCCCCACTGCACCATCGCCCCTTGTCATTTAAGGACTGGACACCAAGTGACATCACCCTCACACTCACTCTTAGCAATTCTTCTCGGTCCACCAGGTCACCAGAGCCAGAGCCGATGTCCAGGCCCCACCCCTGGCCAGATCCCTCAGCCTCGGCAGCCACCTGGACACAGAAGAAATTTCCAGAGCTTAACTCCACAGTCTCCAGGGATAGCCATGTCAATAGGCATTTTTCCTGTGTCATGGCTCTGTATCTTTTATCACTCATTATCCCTCTGCCCTTTCTCCATTCCAGCTGCCTCTTCCCCTCACAGCCTTTCCATGACTGGTCCAAAGTGGCCAGTTCTCAGCCTCCTTGCCCACCATTAACCCCTACTCCAGGCCCAGTTCTGCAGTTGCCTCCTTTATGAAGCCTTCCTCATCTTTGCTGGGCTCCTCTGGCCTCTGCTCAAGGGCTCACTTAGGTGCTTGGACCACCTGACTGGAAGCTGAGCTGTTAGTATGTCTGTCAGCCTCTCTGGACCAGGGAAGACCCAAATATTGACCTCCCACATGCTCAGAGTCGACCACAAAGGCATTTGATATGCACTTGTCATCATTTCTACTAGTCTTCAAAGCAGCAAAGGGAATTTTAAAAATACCTTCCTGGTACTGAGCTCCTGAAGACAGGAGGCTTCCTGGGTCATGCACAGGATATGTCCTGAGACCTTCAGAGAGGGTCCAGGAAGAGCTGGGTATTGGCTATGCAGGTGCATGGAAATCATGTGGAGGGGGTGGGCGGCAGGCACAAGGGTGATGAGGGAGGCAGGGGACAAGGCCACCTCCCTCTCTGTCCCAGGGATGAGAAAGCTTACAGGATAGACTTGGGGAGACCAAGGGGCGAACTGGTTGGGGAGTGAGAGGGTGAAGATCCCTTGAGGACATTCCATTTCCCTGTGGTGGTAGCATAATTGGGGTGTCATTCTCAGAGGTAGGGCACCCAAGGGGAGGAGCATGTTTGAGCTAAAGATGATGGTTCGGCTTGAGATATACTGAGTTGGAGAAACCTCTGGGCCATCCAGGATGCAGGATAGAAATGAATCCTGATGCTGAGCATACTGCATGATTCCAGTAGAGCAGGAAGCCCTGAGTTTTGATTGGAAGTTACTGTGGGGGCTGTCTTTGTACACTGTGGGTCCAGAAGAAATCCCAGGGACCATGGAGCCCCTCCCTAGCTTTTATTAAGAAAAAAAATCCCAGCACTCGGGAGGCTGAGGCAGGAGGATTGGTGTGAGTTCGAGACCAGCCTGGGCTACAAAAGTGAGCTCAAGGCCAGCCTCAACTGCATAGCGAGATCCTGTCCCAAAAAGACAAAAAAAAGAAAACAAAATGTTCCAAGGATACATCCTGTCCCCAACTTCCTCTCTGTAGAAAGGGGCTCATCTTTAAGCTCTAGGGAAAAAAGACAGAAGGAGAGCAGCAATACTGACAGTGAAGTCCCAACATAGGAAGTCGCCAGAAGACCCTGTCATCACCTTGACTGACACAGATTAAATTAACCCCAAATAACGCTCTCAGCTTGGAGTCAGTGCGCTCCCCAGGACACCACAGCACAAACCTTTCCTCCTTCCGGTCCTTCCATTTCGCCGTGTACTAGCTGAGCCTGAAACAAGAAGCTTTGGTTAAAAGTTTGGTCACAGGGTAGCTGTTGAGCTCTGATGCCATTCCGGGCGCTGGCCTGTGAGTCAGGCTCGGGCTGGGGATTGTTTTGGGCTGGAGTAGGTGAGGAACCATGGTCCCTGCTGCAGTCCCTGCACTCGGAAGACCACAGGCTCTTAGCACCCATTTACCAAGTGACAGACAGAAGAGATGGTCGGTCTCATCATCCCTGCTAGTCCCCACTAGCATGGTCCCTGCTAGTGTTCCACAACACAGATTTTAAAGTATATAAGTTCATTTTAAGGGCAATGTTTGCCATGTGCTCCTTAAAAGATTCTCATACCTCATCCGTCATTATAAACGGAATGGCTCTGTGGCAGCACTGTGAGCTTTGCTAAGTGACTTCTGGCTCCAATCTGAAGATGATGACTGTGACCAGTGCAGAAACCAAGGAGGAAGGCCCAGACATCAGGGCACTCATCGTACTGTACCCCTGGGAACTGTATGGCCTGGCGCAAAAGGCTGATCCTCTTGACCTCATCCACAATGTAATGCTAGTTAGCTAATTTGAACACATGCTGTGTGCCAGGCCAAATTTTCCGTGTGGTAACTCATTTGACTTTCACAACAATTCAAGAGGCAGGGACTGCGCTTGTGGTCCACATTCCATGTGTGGTCAGTGGACACAGGGGTGTGGAGAAAGCCTGGTGGCAGGGGGAGTTCTCCTCCGGGAGAGCTAGAGAGCAGCAGAAGTGTGCAGAGTTAGGTTTGCACGCTGACTTTCACCCACTGAGACATCCTACCTTGGTGACTCTGAGATTCAAGATGATTCTGAAGCAGCCCAGAGGGCCCGGTCTCGTGACCATCATTACTGTGCTTTGACAGCCTCTGCTTGGGGATTGTGGAGTGCACTTCAGGTCAGTGCAGGTGCTAAGCCCAGGGACTGAATGGTGAGTGTCTCCATCTGTCATGTGCAATGACATCCTACTGTGTGCCCATTCATCTCTCCCTTTCTTTCTTTGCTTCCCCTCCTTAGAATTTTCAAAAATATCTATTGCAACCATAAACTCCCCTGGCAGAAGACACCAAAGTACATTAAAACCCTATCAACTTTCTACAGCCACCATCACTTTGAGGCAACAACTGCTAGTATTTAAAGAGGGCACTTTCTTCTATAGTTCTTGCATGTGGATATTTTTAAATACTTAAGACCACACAATAGACTCAGCATCATAACCAGCTTCTTTGACGTAATGTGATATGGTTGGTATGTCCGCTGTCGTTAAACACTAATAATAATGTTGAGCTGCATAAAGGCTCCATTATTAGAATATATTTCAATGTAATGAATTACCAATTGTATGATAACTAGGTCATGCCTGATTTTTCTCTATTATGAACATGAATATCTGCTATGAAATTACTACCTTTGTAAGCAAAGTATTTCTACATATTGAGCTATCTCCATTAGGATGGATTCCTGGAACAGAAGTTTCCAGTTGCAGTTTTATGGTGGTTAACTTATGGCTGTTAATATGTAGTTTTATGGTTGTTAGCATCTGTGGACAAAGAGTTTCCCAGAAGCATAAACCTTCAACATTCCCACCAATGGAGCATGCTTCACAAGGCTGAATTTTAAAAGCAGAAAACACAAGGAAATAAGGAAAACTGAGCCAGTTTTCTTCAAAAAACCAATAGCAAAAAGAATCAGGGAAAGAACTACAGATTAAAAGACATCTGAGACAAATTAACATGTTCACAGTCGAACAATCTAACTGAGAAAGAACATTTCAAAACAAAAGAGAGAATTAAATAAAATATGAAGGAACCATTGCTGATTTTGTTAGAGGGATAATAATAATGTAGTTATGCAAAAAAAGAAAAGTCCCACATCAGCAATGTGCATCACTGATACATGCCGGTTTATTTACAAGTTAAATGAAAAATATTTGGGACTTTAAAAAAAAAGAGAAGACTCCAACCTTACACTTCTCTCCAAAAAGATGGGGTAGGAAATAAAACAGATAAAGCCAGACTGGCCAGGCATTGATAACTTTTTAAGCAAGGTAATGACTGTAAGGAGACTACTTATATCATTCTAATCTGTGATTTTTTTTAAGATTTAAAAAAAATAGTAAGATAGATTTATTTACTTATTTATTTATTGAGATAGGGTCTTGCTATGTGGCTTAGGCTAGTCTTGAACTCCTTAGGCAGCACAGGCTGGCTTTTGAAAAGAAGGCCTCTACCAGTGCCTGGAACAGCTCCACATGGAGCACCAGCTAGGGTTTCTGCATATACCATGGGGCGAGGAGCATCGAGGCAGGGGGTGTTGTGAAGGAGTCTCACTGCATACTGGCATCACAGCTAGCTGGGGGTTTCCTTGCTAGCTGCCTATGGTCATACCCTGGTGTCCCAGCCCAATCCCATCTAATTCTCTAGGTCAACAGTGGACTCAGGCTCTGTATGGGCTTTTAGCCAACCCCAGTCCCCATGAACGTCAAATTGCACTGAGCTCCGTGGCACACACAAGTACCTGCCTGGCAACTACAAGGTCGTGAGTTTGAATTCCAGTCCTGCAAAAACAAAAACAAAAAAATGTGCAAAAGCAGAGTCCTAAGTAGCCTTCCTTTTTTCAGTGATGATGAGGAGGCTGGGATGTGCAGGACTCAGGGCATCCTGGAAGCAGAACCTTGAGCCTGGTTCTCCACCAATGGTCTTTCCACACACGCTCAAAGATGAGCTCATGGGTGAGCAGGAGCCTCGGGGTCAGCTAAGTTCCAGTTAACCTTAGCTCAAGCCGGCCACCAACAGGCGGCCTTCCTCTAAAACCACTCACCCTTGAAGAACACTCTGCTTCACACAAGTCCAGAATTCTAGGACTCCATCAGTTAGTTTCCTTATGGGTTTTTTGTTTTGTTTTGTTTTTAGTTTTGTTGTGCTGGGGACCAAACCCAGGGCTTCACACGTGCTTGATCACTGAGCTGCCTACCCAAGCCCCTCCCCCATTTCATTTTTAAATTCTGAAACAAGGTCTCGCTAAATCGCCCAGGTTAGCCTTGATCCTGGGTTCAAGTAGCTGGGATTCTAGGGCTGCGGTGCCACCCTCATGAGGATTCCTATTTCTAAAAGACAATGTTACAGCCCTTAAGTGGTGACAACCTCATGTGCGTACATAGAGTGTTCCCAACATAACTTCAGTTACTTCCATTCACACATCTGAACAGACTCAGAGAAACCAAAGTACTTGCTTAAGGTCACAACATGGCACTCCAGGGTCCTAGGAATCTGTGCGGGAGTGGATTTGACAGGCCCCACCCCTCCGGCCCCACCCTCCACAGGCCCAGCCCAGCCTGGCCACCAGCTTTATGTCTTCTAACAGCACTGCTAGTTAGAAAGATCACATGTGGATTTTAAAAACGCAGCCTGGGGATTCAAGGATGGGTCCCTTGGATGTTTCTTCTCTCCTTTTTCCTCCCCGAACTGCAGTTTCTCTAAGGGTCCCCATGTTGAAGGCCCTAAATGGCTCAAATTTGAAAACCAAAATCAGAGCCCGAGAAGGCCCAAGCTGGCCTCTGTCTTCTGTGTAGTAGTGCCAGGACAGGTCTGCCCCTGTACATACTCACCAGGGTGACCCATCTCTCAGGAGCAGCCGTGGGTACCGGGAGCGGCAGCCCAGCAGGGGGAGCACTGCTGGTCCCCTCTCTGCCAGCTGTGGCCAGAGGCTCCAAGTCTTCCTGGTCATCAGGCGCCTGAAGGGAAACCAGTACCAGGAATCAGTTTATCTCACTCATGGGGTAGGATGGGCGTTGTCGGTCATTTCCAAGAAACTTGACTATAAAACTCTCCAGCATATATCACCCTGACAGAAACCACAGCTCTTCCAGGGGCTCATCTCCCAGGGACTTGGCCCACATGGGGCTGCTTGTCTCTGAGAAAGTTCCTCTTGGACAAAGCTAGGAGGTAGCAGCGAGGGCCGAAACACCATGTTGCAATCTTGCCACTGTATCCTGCCCAATCCAGTGGTCATCACCCCAGACACCCCCCAACAGAGCTGAACAGGCATGCATCTGAGTGGAGGCCGCTAACTGCCCCTGTCCCCGGATGATGTGACTCCTTTCTCCCATGATCCAGAGAGTACACGAGATGGCACTTACAGGGGTGACCACTTGTCCCAGGGCCACCGTGGCTGTGAGGACAGCCAGGTCATCCGTGGAGGCCCCGCTGGCTTGTACAGGGGCCACTGTGGGCATGAGGACAGCTTGGTCATCCGTGGAGGCCCCACTGGCTTGTACAGGGGCCACTGTGGGCATGAGGACAGCCAGGTCATCCGTGGAGGCCCCGCTGGCTTGTACAGGGGCCACTGTGGGCATGAGGACAGCCAGGTCATCCGTGGAGGCTCCACTGGCTTCCTCTTCTCCAAAAGTGCTGAGGGGTGCTTCTGCAGCAGCTGTGGCCGTGATTGACCATACTTTACCTGGACCCTGGAACAAAGCTGGCATGAGAAGTGGTGCCGGGTGACCCAAGTCCAGCATCAGCAAGTGTACAGGCACTGCAGGCAGGCAGCCCCCAGCAGATCCCTGGCAGCTTTGCACACCAAGAACTGTGTGCAGTCTGCAGACCTTTTCCGAGTGCTCCCCACCTACCTCACTATCATCCTAGCACATCTCTGCCAAGTGCTTACCTGGCCTTAGTCTGCCTGCTTCCAGTAACGGGGACCTTACTACTTTGACAGTTCTATTCAAGTTGTAGGTTCTATTCAGCTTAAGAGGCAGTGAAACTAGGACCTGATCCATTGTAGCCTGTCTTTAAAGAAAAGGGAAAAGACTAAACAAAAGAGAAGGAAGGAGAAGAAACTGTCCAGACAACTGCTGGATAGCTTGGAGAAGCTGTCACTGGTCAGCCTGTGTGCTCCCCCTGCAGGCTCCCTGTGTGGACATTAGGCCAGAGCTGGGAGGCTGCTTGGTCAGTAGGACACAGATTGGGGAGCAGGTGTGTGAGGATCCCACAGGCAGGGCCACTGGCCTCTGGTTGCCTGGCTGTCCTTCCATGCGTTCACTGAGCAAGTAGTCATGCACCATCAGTCAAGAGGGGAGTGCAGCAGTGAGAACGGTGTCCACCATCCCTGTGCACGCTGAGCGTGCATCCTGCTGGGAAGCCAGACACAATTCGGGGGCTGAGCTTATTATGGATCACAATTGGGATGAGCCTCCCAGGGGCAAGGGAGAGGCCTTCCTATTGCGGAACAGCCCCTTCTCAAGGAAGTGGTGTTCCAGTTGACTGGAGGACAAAAAAGAGTGGGAAGGAGGAGGCCGGGAGAGGTTCCTGGCAGAGAAGGGGGGCCTGGCAGAGAAGGGGGGCCTGGCTGTATGGCAGGAGAAAAGAGGCCTGCTAAAGAAATGAAAAGGAGACAGGCTGGAACACCTAGGGCTGAGGAAGAGCTGGGCTGCAGGGCAGGGTGAGGGACAGCTTCTCCGCAGAAGCCTTAAACGCCAAAAAGGTGCTGGGAGAGAAGGTGGAGAGGTCAGGAAGGGCTGCAGAAGCTGAGGACGTGCGGAGAGGACAGTCCAGGGCTGGACACCAGAGCACCGAAGCAGGGGGAGGGGAGGGGTTTGTGATGGGCCTGGCAGAAAAGTCAACAAGACTTGATGTTTGACGGAGACGTGAGGAAGAGGGGAGAGAATACTGCCTGGGAACCCAGTACTGGGCGTGGCACCATTACAGGGACGCCTTCGTGACAGGCTTGCCCAGTGCCCTGGTACACTTGACTCCTGCACTGAGGCTAGACATGTCTGCACGGCCCTGCCCAGGCTCTGCCTGCTGCTGTGCCCTGACCCCTCTGTTCAGCCTTCTAACAGCTCGTGGTCACCCCATTGCCCCTCCCCCCACCACACACTCAGCCACACCATACGGCCCTGAGGTGGGTCCCAGTATCTCTGACCCACCCAGTTCCCCCAGGCTGTCATCTCCACTGGTCCCCTGTTTACCAGGGCTGGGCTTTTAGTCAGCGGGTACTGCATCCTCACACAGATGTCTCTGGATTTGGTGCGTGCAACAGCCACACTTGGGGAAGGCCAACAACTATCCCTGCGCGTCATGCTCCTTACCAAACTGGCCTCTTCCCTGGGGCCCGGGGTGGACATGGTGAAGCTAAGTCTCTCCGTGGGCATGCTGCCTGACTCCAGTTCACCAGCGGTGCTCACAGGTACCTCGGCCTCCTCCGTTCCCATTGTTGCTGAACCTGAACCTTCTTCGTCCTCCAGACCCTAAATAGAAAAAGAGTCAGCAGATCACACCCTCGATCTTCAGGGGCGTGGCCCCTGCTGCGCCTGCATCCTGTTGTTCCCTTTCCTTCAAAGTGCTTGCATGCCTGTGAGCCCCCACCACCACAACGCTCCCGCAGCTCCTCCCTGGTTCCTACCCAAGGCCCTGCCACCCTCGAGAGAAGCATGCCCACTAGCTGTCCCTCCCAGCTTGTGCCCTCTACTCCCAAGTGCAAAGGTCCCACTGGTGCCTACACTGGGGGGTCGCGGGGCCACTTCCTGCCCTCTGCTCTCCCTACTGGCACTATCTGGCTTCTGGGCCACTTCCTATGCTCCCTGCACCATGCTAGCACTCAGTCGCAATTATAAGTTCAGTGGGCATGGGTTAGTTCCTTCCTCAGCAGGGGGCAACATGGAAAATCATGCCCAAGAGCCAGCTGGCACTACCGCCCTCCTGGGCCGGGACACAGCCTCTGAACTGATCCCCAAGTCAAGATTGGCTTTTCTGTCCTCCTCCTAGAAGGCAGGGTGATCTCTCTAGAACTCCAGCCTGCCTACATCTCTGTGGTCTGTCTCACCCACTGAGGGCTTCTGCCTTCTGCTGGATCCTCCAGGGCCAGCAAAGCCCTCTGTGGCCTCGGGTGCCTATCCAGCCCCATCTGCGCCTCCCTGCAGCCTCAGCCCCACGGGTCATTGCTCTGTGCTTGGCCAGCTGCTTCTCACCAAGACAGCCTCACCTCCCCTACAGTGGTGAGAGTGGGGTATGTAGTGGGGCTACTTACGGATGTGGTACCTTCCTGAGAGCTTAGGGTGGACGCGGCCAGGGTTGGTTCAGCGGTGGGCCTGCTGCTGCCCTCTGCCTCCTGGGCTGTACTGGTGGTCACCACATCCTCCCCTGCTGCTGTTGCTTCAGGGCCCTGCGTACAAGGACATCAGAAAAGAACATGTGCCCTGGGCCCCGATGAAGATGCCCATGGCTGAACAGAAGAGACTGCCTGAGCCCTCCTGCACCCATATCTCTGTGGTTTTTTCAAGCATCTCTGACCTCATCATAGCTCCAGGCCAGCTTAGGCTTGCAGATCACAGGGACAGGAACGACTGCCTGGGCACCTGCTCTGAATTTGATGCCAGTGTCTGCCTGGAGGTTGCCACTTCCTGAACCAGTGCCCTCCCCAGGGACGGACGTGTTTACCTACATGCAGGGGCCTCCTGAGACTTGCACTGTGCATCCATCAAGACACTGGGACAAGATCCTTTCCTGCAGCAGTGTTTTGGAGAAGTGCCAGTAGCATCTCCATCTTCTCTGCCTCGCCCAGTCCGGGCACTCCTTTCCCCGCTCTCCCCATGTATGGGACTTGTCCTCACTCCCCTAGCCAACAGGAGACACTTTCTTGTCATGGCCCCTCCCCTGTGGCTTTCTAGGGGCCTCACCATGTGCCCAGGCTGCATGGCTGGCTGCAGCCCGACAAGGTTACCCACCACCATGGTTGGCAGTGCTTGCTGAGGCCGGTGGCATTTCCTGACAAGGTGTGGTGTATACCCCACTGTTCCCAAGGACCCTCCTTGTTTTGGATTCTGCTATTGCCCTCTAAAGCCTGTTGGAAGGTGATGGCCTCAGTAGGGCTGTGGTAAGAACTCATGAAAGTGGCAAGCTGAGCTTGTCTGACATGCTCCTGGGACTGTCAGTGCCCTCTCAATCCAGAGGCAGCCATTTCTTTTCTCTCTTTCTAGTAATCCAGTCTGCACCCCGTGACCCAGCTGACACAGGGCAGGGAACAAGCAGATTCTCTGACAGGTGCTCAGCAAATGGAGAAAATGGAAATAGGGCACCTGTGGCTTTAATGTCACCAAAGGGACCGTTTTAGCTCTGCTTTTTCAAATTCCGTTTTTTTTCTTTTCAGTTCCAAAAATGTACTCCCTTTGTACTCTAAACATGCCAAACCAAGCTCACCAAAGTTACCCATATTTCCTTGCTTATGGAACCCCTGACAACATATAAAAAAGGAAAGTCAGAAAGGACTATTACCCAAACTTATTGGACTTTAGAGCCCTACCTTCACACAGTATGTCAAGTCCTTGTAAACTTATCCTAAAAAATACAGTTGGGAGAACAATGATGCCTCAGCATAGCAAAGGAGACTCTCTGACCCAGGGCAGCCAGGGCCTCAAGAACAAGCACAATTCCATCAGGTAACTTCCTCATGCTGAAAGAAGCACCCGGGCCACTTCTGGGGGCCAGCCCTAGCCACTCCCTGCATGTAGGCCATGGAAGAAAAAAAACATAGAATTCACTGTGAGGCTGAGTGACAGGAGGGGAAGCCTTCCTCAGGAGGGAACTTCTATTATGTTCCCCATTCACTATGAACCACGCGGTGAGTGGGTCATGCATTCTTTGTAATTTGGGAGACATAGGGACTGGTGTGCAATTATTTCCTGGGTGAAGACGAAAGGTGAAAGTTCAGGGCCATCCAGATCTGGAGGAGGGAGAAAAGCAGATGAGAGGAAGGAGATCTCCCCACAGCTACTGTGCTGGAGCCAGATCGAGAGCTCATCCTTGCAAAGGAGCTGGCTAACTCTGTCCTAGAGTGGACTTTTCCCAAAGGCTACCCAGATGGTCTGTGCACCCAGCAGTGTGTGGGAGCCCAGGCAGAAGAAAAGAGTTCAGTAGTGGGACTTGGGCCCTGGGTCCTTGAATAGTCCCACATCCCCATGAGGTGCACATCCAGCAATCAGGCAGCATCCACAGAGAAGCCCAGACCACGACCTGACCCACCATGCACTGCCATAATCTTTCTTATAGGCAGACTGAGCCCTGTAGAGGTCCAAAACTGCTAAACAAGGGAAGAGGAGCTCATGTTGAGCAGAGAGAGGGGGAAAACCAAGAGAGGAAATCTCCCCTCTTCCCTCCATGGCAGATTGTGCCCTGCAACAGGCTTGGGAGGCGAGGGGAGCGACCTTTTATTTTAGTTGGATTCTTGGTATTATGCTGGACTGGGTTTGGAAAATATCGCAGGAAATTTCCTGGGAGAGCTGTGCAACTCGTCTGAGTTGTCATCCAGGACAGGAAAAGAATAAGCTGGCACTGTGAGTTTTTAGCAGCAGTTATTGTGAGAACGTTCACTGGCTTTATTTGCCCCCTACCGCATCCAGCATTTCAAAGCTGCCTTCACAGATGTAAAAGCCACCTAAAGAAGGAGAGTGCTGACGCACCTACCACTAATGTGAGTCTGGTTTGAATGCACTGAGAGCTCTGGGGAGGCCACACAGAGGCCATAGGTGCATACATCTTTGCATTGGAGCAGGGGGAGGTGGTCGCCAAGGAGAAGAGGGACCTTCCTCACCAGGCCCGTGTGGCACAGGCTGGGGATGCGGCACTATCACCTGTCCTGGTGCACCCCTGCAGCCTGGTCCCTTGCCTCTGCCCTCCCACCATGACAGAGTCAGTCTCAGAGATTTGTTAAACCCCTGTGGTTCTCTCTGGTGCCTGGCAAAAGTCACCATCAAGTAGGAAAAAAGTGAAGTTTGTCCGTGAGCCATCAAGTGCAAGTTACCATGCACGTACTTGTTCCTCGGTGGCATCCGGGAAGGCCCTCTCTCCTGAGCCAGTCTCAGCAGTGGTGTCACCATCCACAGCAGGAGTCCTCTCCAGAGTGTCATTCAGGACCTCACCAGACCCTACAGGAAGCAGGTGTTCTGTAATTAACTACAGTCCTCAGTCTTGGAAAAGAAGGTGCTATCTCTTCACCCACTGCTGCGGAAAGATGTTTGTAATACCGGAATACAGGACTGAGAGGGGAAACGCCAAGGTGCAGAACAACACCATAAGGGAGTAGATCCTGGAGGTTTCCACCAGGGACTCTGGCACCTCCTCTGGCCTGCAATCCTGCTTTGCCACCTCCAGGAACAAGCCCTATGGCAAATGGCAAGGAGCTCCCCTGCCTCAAGTTACTTGTCTACAAATGGGGGATAATGTCTGCCTCCTAGGGCCAGGCCATTCTGTGGAAGATGTGTCACAAAGATAAAATAGAGTCATGCAAGAAAGGCATGAAGACATTCCTTGGGTATAGTGAGCAAAAGGGAATGACTGTCGGCATGGTATGGTACTCGTAAAACAGAAAAAACAAAACCTACAGAGGGATACATATTTTATCATTATTCATAAGTAATTATTCTATAATATATCATATTCTCTAATACTAATTGCATAACATATAATACGGATGGACAGGTGTCTATACATGCTTGCACATTTGGCTAAATCACAATATTCAGTATTGGTTTCTTACAGCATAGGAATGGAAGGGGAGAAGGAAAGTATTAGTTTTTGTTTATAAGACTGTGTGTTGATGAATTGCCTCCATGTGTAAAGAAAAACTAATGGAGTCGAAAAGCAAAGAAAAATAAATTATATTAAAGTGACTGTGCCCGTGCTTGTCGCACACACGTCCTCTCTTCCTGCTGCTAGCCCATTTCTTCTTGCACAAGAACTTGACCTACCCGGGTTCAGTGAGCAAGGCCAGGACAGCCTCCCTCCCACCCTTTCAGCCTCTTCCTTACCAACCCGCTGGGCACACTGACACCTTTTTAGCTATTGACCCCACGCTGCGGAGGGGCTCACAGTGGCTGAAAAGGACCTTGAAGCTAGATGAGCCTGTCTCCATGGCAAACACTTTCCACAGTCGCTGCCCTCATGCAGGCCCCGACAGCCAACAGTGTAGGGGAGTCACGGTGGACTTTGAGTCCAGGTGCCCTTGAAGCACAAAACCCCAACCTCTGCCACACACTTGCGTTCTCCCCACTCTGACCACCAGGGGGTGCTGTGCAGACAGCTCTTAGTCCTGACCCTTGGAGGAGGGTCCTGGTGGGCCGGTGGTGTCAGGGAAACCAGAAATATACAACACATTACAGAGGTTTCCTTGGCCAGGGGCAGGCTTAGGACGCAGCTTCATTCTCCCCACATCTCGACTGTCTGTCCAACAAGAAGTAAGGTTGATCCCAACACAGACAGCTGCGTTCTCCTCTGCATCCAGGCCTCCTTTCGAATCTTGCCTCCTGGGGCTAGGAAAGGCCCTGCAGTGCTCCACTTCTGTGTCACCTTCTTGCCCTAGTTTGGAGAACATAAGTTTGGCCTGGAGATCAGAATCTGGAGTTCACAAACTACTGCTAGGACCCAACCAGACTGTGGGGACCACAGCCCAGTTGGTCAGCTCGCCTACTGGGGAGACAGGCTGCCAACACTCCTGGCCCTGGGTTAAGGAGCCTAAGGCTGGACAGTGCTCACCACTTTCTTCAGGCCCACCACAAACAAGCATCCAAGCAAGGCTTCCATCCAAGCTGTCCTGCAGGCTTTCCTCGGCCACACGTTCACTTTCTGGTTTTACAGCAACTTGATTAAACTATTACTCAGTGTTCTCCTAATATCCTATCTGTCTCTTATGCATAGACTTTCCAAGTTTAGCTGCTACAATAACATTCTTTAACTGAGGGCAGCAGCAAAAAAAGGGATAAATATTATTGTAGAAGACTTGTAAAATATAGAAGTCTAGTGAAGAAAATAAAAACCTCCCGCAATCCTCCCACCCAGAGATGACTGTTTGTGACATGTTGTTGTACATTGCTTCTAATATATAATATGTGTAATATATGCCCAATACACTCCATATCTGTATAAAAACAGATACAAAGAACATATTCAACCACAGGGTTTTGAAATCTGCTTTTCTGGTGGAACGAACCTGGGCCATTAATCTGACACATCATCAGGGCTGGGACTGGTGTATCTATGAACAAAACAGCATTTGCCCAAGTAACCCCTGCTATGGCCACTTTGAGTTCTTGCAACTAGGAAGAATGCTAATAGAAATGACCCTGTTCCTACACCTCTGTGCTCTGGTCCTATCTGCAGCTGTGGTCTGAAACTGCCTCCCTCTAAGAAAGGGTAGAAAATGCCAGTGACCTCAGGCCTTGGGTATATATTAAGCTTCGGTGTGGGGAACTGTACCTGATCTCTGGGCTTTGCTAATATTCCTCTGCAGGGCTGAAGGAGTAGTAGGCAGGCATCAGAACCCTGAAGGACCCAGAAGACCTACTGTCCTCTCAGGGCCCGCTACTGACCTCCTGGGTGGCCACAGCAGTCTCTGCCCATCTCTGGCCATCAGTTAGCTGGCTTGATGCTCTAAGAGTAAAAGAGGGCTATGAAGTGAGGCCATGGCTCTAGCCTGTGTGGTCGTGGGCATGCCACTCAACCTTCCCAAATGTTGGTTTCTTTAACCCATAAAACAGTGACTCATAACGTCAAATGGAAGATGTGCTGCCTAGATTGGAGAGGGAGTATGCAAACACTTGGCACGTAGTTGGCATTCAACAAACAACCAGAATTATTATAAGCTTTCCTGTTAGAAGAGGAAGAGGCTAGGGGTTAAAAGTTGAGATATCTGAAGTCAGACACCAGCTTTATCTTCTCCAGACTATGCCCTCTTGCTTGGGTGACTTAACTTTTCTGTGACTTAATTTTTCACCCGATGTATAAGATGAGGTGATAATATTCCTTCTTTGAGGGCATAAGGGAAGGTTACAAAAGAGGCTGCACGTTATAAGCATGAGACAGGCTGGACACACAGGAGTCACTCAGTAAGAGGCCATGACTAGAGACTGTGCATCAGGACTTGCCTTGCTCGGGGCTGCTGTGCTGGCCAAGGCTCAGGTTGGTCTCTGGGGTCCCCTCCATCACAGGTTCACCAGAAAGCTCGGTGTCCTCCAGGGCAGAGGGTGAGGTTGGAGGTGTGTTTATGGGTTCAGCTTTTGCTTCTTTAGGCTGAAGGGAGAAAAAATAAGACCCAAATGATTTTATTTGGCAGTACAGCAAGCAGAAGAGGAAATGGGAGAAGGAGGAGAAGAAGGAGAAGGAGAAGGAGAAGGAGAAGGAGAAGGAGAAGGAGAAGGAGAAGGAGAAGGAGAAGGAGAAGAAGAAGAAGAAGAAGAAGAAGAAGAAGAACAACAACAACAACAACAACAACAACAACAACAACAACAACAACAACAGGGGCCCAGCGGGATGGCTCAATGGTCTGAGGCGCCTGCTTGGGGAAGCTTGGGCGGCTTCAGGGACCACGGTTTGATCCCCGGCACCACATGCTGCGCCAGCCCTGCCCCTGGGGTGGGCTGAGCCGGCCATGAAAATGAGTGAATAAACAAACAAAGGTTCTGAAACAATAAATAAATAAATAAAATTAAAAAAAAAACCAACAACAACAACAGGGACAAGGGAAGAGGAAGAAGAGGAGGAGATTTCATTAGAGAAATTAATGTATCCACCGGATGCCAAGCAAATCCAGAAGAAGCCCAAACCACTTGCTATGTTCCTGAAAATTGCTATCTCCCAGGCTAGAAGAAGGGGCTCGCTAGAAGTAATCAGTTTCATTCCATTCACAAGGGGACTCTGATTGTCTCAACCCAAGGCCTTTGAGCATAGGGGTCCACATGTCTGTGATCCCTGAATCCCAGGCCAGCACAGAGAAGGTGCTCTGTAAGGATCTTTTTTTTTTTTTTTTTTTATATAGATCAATGAAATACTTTTATTTGAAAAGCATTTTGACTTTCATAACATTTCAATGATGATCACATTTTTACTTGCATACAAAAACAAAAGTAAAACCCCAGAATGTAGAAAATTATAGAACATTTAGATTAAATTAGTTGTTAGAATATTTCCTTAATTTATATTCCAACCATCTGAGCTTTTCCTAAACTAGGAAGAGATTCTAAGGTAAAGGATTTTTACATATGGACACATAAATAAAGAGGAAAATGACATAAATTGATTAAAATAGATGATAAGCCATTTGTGTTTCCTCTTATTGTTTCCTGGCAACTAAGAAAAGTAATGTGATGTCAACTACCTACTAGGAATTATTTTAAGTGCATTAGTTAAATAATACTGACTCTTGAAGCTTCATACCAATACAAGAAAGTTGATACTACCATTATGCATTATACCTTATAAGTCTGAGGCAGAAAAACTCCTCTGACCACTAGACAGTAAGTGGTAAGAAAGGCTCTAAAATCCTGGCAATCTGTTCTTCTGATAAGCAATGACAAAGTTTCTCTTCTTGTTGAAATAAGGAGGAACTAAACTGGAATGTGACTTACTTGATCCTTCAAAATGATAGTTTATAAGAACATAGGACTTTAACATAGGTCTCAGTCACTTATTATATTGGTTTCTAAATTTGAGCAAAACAAGACAAAATTTAGAGGCATATTAACTACATTTCCCAGTTTTTGAAGGGACCCACCAGAATATGCCCTATGTTCACAGTGAGAAGCTAACCATATTCTGTAAGGATCTGTGAGGTGAGGGAACGAAGGAACAAACTACACCTGGCTGTAGTTCTAAACGCCATGCAAATCAAACCCTCCTTGTGCACTAAGTGGTGAAGGAAAGAAAATTTCCTTCCAGGGAGAACGCCAGCCCTGTACAGCCAGCCAGGTCCTAACCAACCTTACCAGCTAGACACAAACAAAACCCTGACAGCTGGAAACAACAGCACAGAGATCCAGACAGAAATCCTGACGCAGGTCCTAAGCTTCATGACACCACACTGAGACTCAGGAGCAGCTGGTGAGAGCCAGGTTCATCACTGCTGAAGTAGCATCACTACTCTCTAAACCTGAGGCTGCTAGGGACTGGGTGGGGATGTTTGAGTACAAGGAGCTAATGTTGGACTTGTGGTGTGAATGAGATACAAATCTCTGCTGTATTAAGATGCTCAGATTTTAGGGTTAAGTTGTTACCAGAGGGTCATGTGTCCTTCCCTGTAACAGAAGGCTGTGTTCCTCATGTCAGCATCCAGAACATGGAGATTCTTAGAGCCCATAATTTAGGATTTATTGGCTCAGTTCTCACAGTCAGCCCTGGGTCAAATCCCAGCTCTGCACTTATTAGCTAAGCTACGTGGGGGCCAGTCCTCTCATCTCACAGGCTCTGGCTTCTTTTTCAGTGCAGGGGGGACAATACTAAATATTCCAGGGTAGAAATACTCAGCACATGTTTATTTTTAGTACTGAAATATTCCATATGCATCACTGAAAAAATTGCAAGTGGAGATAGACAGAAATAGAAAAGTCACTTTGAATACCAACACCTAGAGAAAGTCCTGTTGAAGGTATCTTACTGGGAGGGCTCCAGGGAAATCAGGGGTGGGGGTGGGGTGGCAGGGAGCTTGGCCTGCCACAGTGAGCAAGCAGGGTTTCTGAAAGCAGGGTGAAAGGGCAGGTGGGTGAGGTCAGGGTGTGACACCCGAGCTTGGCAAAAGCTGGGGGTTGGAGGAAGAAGGCCAAGGAGTGAAGAGAGCTGAGCCATGGAGGAGACAGGCTTGGAGAGAGCAGGGGGCACTGCTGCGGGGCACCAAGCTGCTGAGAGGCTCCGTCCACTGCAGACCTCAACAGTCTACTCAGTGGCAGTGGGAGCAAGGAGAGCGGAAGTCAGGCCAGGAGGCTGGTGGTGTGGGGCAGAGTAGGAACTACTCAGGGCAGACTCCCATCCTCCCAGTGGGATGTGTGGGTACGGACTCCTGCTCCCGAGGTGCTTCCGCTCCCTCACATGGGGTCCTAGAGGAAGCTGATGGCAAAAGGAGAGCCCAGGAAAGCCTATTTCTACCTTAAGGGAGGCCACTGGTTGCTGCAAACAGAGCTGTTTCCAAAAGCATTTTGGCATTGGAATAGGGACATGGTAGAGGCCCGGCTGCAAGAGTTCAGGAGGACCCGCAGTGGCAGGCTGAGCTCTGTCACTCAGGGGGGTCAACTCCAGCCCAAAAGCTGTGTTTGGCAAATCCTAGTCAGACAGCCACAGCCACCCCAGCTGGGTCCTGCTCTGGGGCATGACATGCATCTTGTAAGCTGGTCCCCCATAGGAAGGCCAAGGTGTCCCAGCATGTGGCTGTTGGTAACACAAACGGGGGAATGGGGAGCCAGTGCATCCTGTGAAAAAGCAAAATGTGGAGTCTCAGGCCCAATAATTGTTCAAGTTAATAAAGAAGTGTCACTGGCTGAGCACACACTCATACGCCCAAGGTCAGAGGTACTGACTACACACACATGTCCTGCAGCCCGCAGCCCTGGAGCCCTGGAGCCCTGTGCCACATCTTGGAGATACAGGAATGAATAAAGAAGACAGAGTGTCTGCCCTTGCACTGCTAGACCCTGGGGGAGCAACGAGCAGACACAAACAACCGTGACTCACTGTGACACATGGACTTGCAGAGCCAAGGCAGGAGTGGGCTGGGCAGGTGTGGGCTCGGCAGGGATGGGGGAGGGGGTTGTAGGCCAATGAAGCCCCAGGAACCAAGACCCGGAGAGCAGAGAGAAGGCCCCAGCTGTGGTTCCTGGAACACTGTGAAGGGTCATGGGTAGCTGGGAGAGAGATCATCACCTTACTGCTGGGTTCTTTCACACAGACACTTGGACCTCACCTCAGACCTACTGATAGCCAGGTCAGCGGTCTGGGCAAGCATCTCTGCTTAAAGGTAGCCCTCCCTTCCTCCCCCAACAGATGACCCCAAGGTACCACCAGGGCACTGCTCACCCTAATTCTGCATAAGATAGAACTTTCCAGAAATGAAACAGGCTTTGGCCCTAAATAGGGAAGAGGGCAAGAGAGGCTGACTTTTAACTCCTGACCCTACAGAAAGTCCCTGGTTCAGTTTACTGGTTATAAAGCCAGTCTCCGAGGGTAGCAGGCAGAAAAGGCTCAAGACCAAGAAATGAGACTGAGCTCCCTGAAGAAGCCAGACAGAGCTGTGAGGGGGCCATCTATGATAGAAGGGGAAATTCCCTGTCGTGGGTGGTGGCTGCCAAAAAGAGCCACAAAGCCCTTCCAAGAGACATAGAGAGAGAAGTCCCCAGCGTAAGCAGCGTGACTGATCGGGAGCCAGGACCTGGCTCTGCCACCTTCAGTCTGGATGGCCAGGAGCCAGCTGCTCATGGCTCTTCCCCTCCATGTCCTCCTCTGTCCTTCCTGAAAAGGAGGCTAACATGTGAGCATCTGGCTGGGCATGAACCACACACAGCAGGAGGGGTGTGTGAGGACCAGCATCTCTGGGACTGTCAGCCCCAGAGTGAGGGTCTTGGGGGAGTCATCGTAATGACCAAGGACAGCCACAAGCCCTTGGCACGCCTATCAGTCCCAGCCCCAGCCACCAGGAAGTTGGTGGCAGGAAGGGTCTCAAATGGAAGAAGGTATCACATGGGGTCCTATGCTGGGTCCAGCGCTGCGCTTTGCTTCATCCGCACAGCAAGCCAGTCATTTGCAGGCCAGCACAGCGAGCATTCGCCCTAAGCTGTCTGGCCTGGCACTGCGCATTCAGCCACCTCTCATGCCCACCCCACGAAGCAGGTTTACTCCATTGTGATGGGGAAGGAAGGGGAACGAAGCCAAGACCCAGGGAGGGCACCACTGGGGGAAGTTCAGCAGCTACTGAGCGGCACACAGGGACCTGCGCCTTGGGACTCGATCTGCACCAGCTCTCTCTCTCTCTCTCTCTCTCTCTCTCTCTCTCTCTCTCTCTCTCTCTCGTTGTTTGTTTGTTTTTTGTGTTTTTGATACTCAAGACCTTGTACTTGCCAGGCAGGTGCTTGTACCATTGAGCTATATCCCTGCCCCTGCACCAATGCTCTTTAAAAGTGGAACCTGAAAAAAAAAGTAAGAAAGCATGCAGCAGACCCCAGAGGCCTCCTGGGGGTCTGATTATCTCCTGTGTATACCTTCTTCAGGCCTGGGAGATGTGGCAGTGCCCAAGGACACAGTGGATGGTGTGAGCTTTCTCCTGGGTTTCTTCGGCATTTTGTAAATACATTAGTTTCCTTGAGGTTTCCAGCCTGGACTCACCGGAGCTTGAGTGTAGGTAACGGCCTCTAAGATCTCAGCGACAGTCTCAGTGTCAGTCTCCTGAAGCCCACTGGCCTCTCCTGATGCCTGTGCAAAGACATACCATGCCACATGCTAGGCAGGGAAGCAGGTTACAGAGGAATGGGGCAACTGGGACCACAAGGAACCTACAGAGCAACTCCCGCAGAGGAGCTGAGGCACACGTCTATGGGTGCAGACATCAGGGGCAGAGTGGAGTTGAAGAGACAGCACGTGTACAGGAGGCCTGTTTGGTTATTCTTTTTGTCTCCTTCTACTATATTTTGCTCAAACAAAAATCAATCATTTCACACTCTAACAGATCAACTGCTCTTTGGTCCAGGTTCCTGTCACATTCAACCTTTTTTTTTTCCCCTCTGGTTTTTTTTTTTTTTTTTTTTTTTTGTGGGACCAGGGTTCGAACTCACGACCTTGCACTTGCCCAGCAGGCACTTGTGCCTCGGAACTATCTCCCCAGCCAACCTTTGCAACACTGTCACTGGAATCCACTTCAGGAATCCGTATATCCAAGCCATCCTGCTGTTACCTGATCTTTATAACCAGCCCCCTAGAGGCAGCCAAGGCGTCTGTATGCTATGGTGTTTGCTACAGCAAACCAGCCTCTTGTTCTTGGGCTGCGAAGTGATATCCACTTCTTTGGTTCTAATGGCAGTGTACCGAAGAATGGCCCCAAGCTTCCCTTCAGCAGGCTTCCCACAAGTGCCAGGCCAGGCCAGGCCACAGGCCCTAGGACTAAAGCTACTCCCGGGGGCTTCCCAACACAACTGACAGCTTTTAAAAATAACACTAAATTAATGAAATTAACCCAGGAGTTGTTTCGGGGTTGGTACCACCCAAAGAACACCAGGGAAATGCCATCCTCCGCACGCTTCCAGCTCTGACAGCACACTCCCGTCTGCCTGGAAGGCTTTCCAGACATGACTTGTTTCAAGCTCCTCCTTCTTCTTCCTGCCCCCTGGCCTGCTGAGCTGCGCCTGAGGACCTCCTGGGGTGTCAGCACTCAGCTCTGTCCCTGCTTTGGGTAAATGAGCATGTGCCAGTAGCCAGAGGAAGGGGGGCAGTCTCCAGCTTCCCCTTTTATCTCCAGCATCCACCCAGGACTGACAACCACCAGGCATGCAGTAAATCCTGGAGGGAAGGAAGGAGGGAGAAACCCATCTTTTCCCCTGCCCACCCCTCTCCCAGCTTAGGAACTGTTTCACTTGCCAGGCATAAAATGCTCTTAAATTTAGGTTCGTTTTTATAGGAATTTGCACCCAGAATAGCTTAGACTTATACTTCTGATTTTAGAATTCTGACACCCTTCTTGGCAGGAAGGCTGGAAAGCAGGCCACTGACTGCCACAGAAGAGCCTAACACATTATAAGACATACAACCCCTCCACGAGAGAGAGAGGTGAAGCTCTTTTTTAAAAAGTGGGGGGGAAACAACAACAACAACAAAAACCACAACAAAGCCTGAAATAGGCCTTGAGCCAGCACTGGCCAAGATGAGAGGGTTGAGAGACTCCACGATGTAGAAGAGGAAGAATTGCTGGGTATCGGCCATTCCCTGGCTGGTGGCTGCCAAGGCCGCAGAGCCACTGGAGGGGGGGGGGTAGCTCACCGAAGACTCCTGGGCTTCGCAGAGCTCCTCGGGTGTCCCGGGGTCAGCGTGGATGGTCAGCTGCTGTATGGACCCCTGCAGAGAAGCAGAAAGCAGAGGAGCTACAGGGTATGTGGCTGCAGGGCAAATACCAGGGGTAAGGGGGCGCCTGTGTGATGGAGTCTGTGTGGCTGCCGCTCTATCCCCTGGCCCATTCCCTGTTCCGGGGAATCTCTGTGGAGCGCCAAGGTAGGAGCCCCCTTAGCCAGAAGGGTGTGTGCAGGGCCCCGCATCAGCAGCGCCTGCTGTGACGGGCAGCTCCCTCTCCCAGCCACAGACGGCCTCATCCCAAGCAGCGCTGCAGCAGCCTCCCTGCCGCCACTCCCACCAACTCCCTAGCCACCAAAGGAGCAGGTAAAATTCCCCTGGGACCCTACGTCCTACGTGGGCTCCAGTGCCATCTACTCCACCCCGCAGCATTGCCTGGTTCATCGAGGAGGACTGATCAGGAGACAGGGCCACGAACACCTACGGTCACTTCGCCATCTGCTTTACAAGGGCTCATTCACAAAAGCTCGATTCTGAGAGTGAAATCAATTTTCTAATGCGGTGGTTCAGGGCACATTGCTCCACAGGAGAGAGAGAAGTTACCTCTCACTTCAGTATTTGAGATTTGTCTCCCTTAATGGAAATTATATAAGTGCAACGGCCACCCGTATCCAAGGACGCAATTAGACATGCTCTTTCTAAACCACAGCCTGAAATGTTCAGTGTTGTGTTTTCCCGTATCTCACTTGGCTCTGCAAGTCTGTACTGTAGGCTCTCTTATCTTTATGTCCAGATAGGAAGGCAGAGAGCATCAGAGAATGCATTCTCTAAGTCAGCAGACTAAGTGGAAGAGGAAGCGCAGGAATCAAGGCGCTTTGAGTTCCGGGCACAGCGTGTGCCCCACCATAACACAGACGCCTTTTTAAAGACATCGGGAATCCGGGCGTGGTGGCGCACGCCTGTAATCCCAGCACTCGGGAGGCTGAGGCAGGAGGATCAGTGCGAGTTCGAGACCAGCCTGGGCTACAAAACTGAACTCAAGGCCAGCCTCAACTGCATAATGAGACCCTGTCTCAAAAAGACAAAAAAAAAAAAAAAAAAAAAAGACATCGGAATAAGATAAAGCAACAATAGTGGCTGGTATTTAGCGCACTGCGACTCTGTTCATTGGCTTCTCTAATCTGCTAGGAGTGGACTTGAACTCACAGTGAATCTGTCCAGCCCTGTGGCGCCCGCGCTGCCCACGAAGATCCCTGTGCTGGGCTCGAAAGCCAACGGGCCGGAGGACCGCTGGAAGAGGACGTGGCCGTGCTCCTCGCAGTCCTTGAGAAGGGTCACTTCCTCCCCCTGGACTATCACCGCAAAGTGCATCCACCTGTTGGTCATCACCGGCACCGAGAAAACAGCAGCTTCATGGGACACATGAGAGCCAGGCTCTGTGTAGTAGAGGATGACTCGCTGGTGGCCGTCCTGCACACCCGAGAGCCGCAGGCCCAGGTAAATGACCTTCTGAAAGGCATCAGTAATGGCAAAAAGCACCCCTCCTTGGGTGCTGCTAGGCTTGGCCAGGACACTGATGGCGAAGTCCCTGAAGAAGGTGGGCGGGATGAGGGTCCTAGCTGGGCGGCCAATGTTGGCACCAGGCCCGAAGCTATAAGCTGGGAAGCCACCATAGCCTGTGACGAAGGACACAGAGGAAGGCAGTGGGACTCCGATGAGCTGTGTGAGGTCCAGGTGGTCTGCAGGAAGGGAGAGAGAGAACAGGCTTCAGACGTCTAGGCCACCCAGCTCCTACGTGGGGACAATGGGGTCTCTCAGGAACCTACTCAAGCTAGAATTTCTTTTCTTTTTCCTTTCACACCAGGAATCAAACTCAGGACCTTGTGCTTGCCAGGCAGGTGCTTGTGCAGCTGAACTATACCCCTGACCCTGAAACTGTACTTTCTAAGTTGCTGTTTTCAAACTTTTTTTTTTTTTTTGACAAAAAACCCCAATATGAAACTCATTTACACTGTAATGCAATATGCACATGTGTAGATAAATATGTATCTGTAACACTGAAACAAATGTGTCATAAAACACCATATTAACTTATAATATTCAACATGCCCTCAGATATTTTCCCTTGCATTTTTTCTAAGGTTCCTTTTTTTTTTTTTTTTTTTTTTGTATTTTAGGGCAGGGTCTATAGGGTGTACAGCGTGTCATTACTAGATCAGACTCGTAGTAATCCACCTGTTTACAGCCTCCCAAGAGCTGGGATTACAGGTGCGCGCCACCAAGCCCGGTCTCAATTGTCATCTCAGCATACCACAGGGGCGGCAACCCCCCACCCCCACTCCTGAGTCTGCTTGCAGGGGCTTTAATCTGCTGAGCTAGGGAAACATTTACTAATCATTCCAGGAATAATCCTAGAATACATAATGCTCCCCTATGAACACGGAGACTTATTTTCCTACTTTAAAACTGGGTAGGTTTGTTTTGACTTGTATTTAATGAGGTCAACTGTCTAACTGCCTCGGAGTGTAGAACAAGACAAGCAGGGACAGGGGGAAATGTTCTCAGACCTCAGGAGCACTGGAATTTGCACCGTTCTAAACATGGTCGTCTTTGCTGCCCTCCGCCCCTCCTCCTCCCTTTTCCTCTTCATCCTCCTATGCACTTGCCCCAGCTTTTTACGTACTTCAGCAGCCCTAGTTCTTTCTACACCCCTATGAGGTGAGATAGTTTTGTTCCCACTTTTCTTTGGAGAAAACTGAGATTCAGGCTAACAAAGTAAGTTCCATGCAGGATTCAGACTGGAACCCTGGCCGGAGCCTGTACTCTTAGCCACCGCACCTGAGGTTAAGGGAGGAGGGTGCTGAGAGACATACGTCATGATCACGCTCACCTTAGGGAATTTGCGTCTGTAGATGGCATATTTTAATTCCTCTTTTTTTTTCCCCATTCCGCTCTCCTCCCTTCAACCCCTGTTCCCCTCCTTATTACCATTCATGATTTTTATGCCAATTACATGTTGAAATGATTGGGAAATATTGGAATAGTTGTTATTAAAATATTTTCAATAATATGAGAAACAAGTATGTGCCCCCACCCCACTTAAGAAAAAAATACCCATGAGCCCAAGCTCTAGGAAGCTCCCTGTAGTCTACTCTGCTGCCCACACTCACCCAGCCCCTCTTGGGACCCAGGTGCTTATCTTTCAGATGCATTGGTTTGTGTGCTTACTAAACAACTATGTGTCTCTCAAAGAATGAAAAACTATTTTCACATGTTCTTAAACCTCAGAAATGTTGATGTGCTGCATGAATTCTTCAGGCTCTTGCTTTGTGGTTTTATGGAACTCAGTATTATGTGTTTTTAGATTTCTTATTGACATATTTGGCTCTGGGCTTTTCTTTTCACAGTAGCCCTCAGTGGTTTAAAACTGCCACAGTGGGTTGACTCACTTTCCTGGTGATGGAGAGCATAAGGTTTCCAGCACTTATCCACCGAATTGGTACAGGCTTCCTTATCTTTATCTCACCTGGGCAGGAAACTGTACCACCTTTACCTACCCTGAGCATGTAATACCACTGCCTAGAGCTGGATTATCTATCAGATGATGCGGATGTATGCACCTGCCATGGTACTTAGTGCCCCTAGGCTGCTCTCCAAAGCACCTGGGCCACACAGGCCCACTAGCCCCTACTCTTGTCAGCATTCAGGGAACATGGAGAGATACCATTTGGGAAAGGTTCAGGGTGGAGCTTCAACTATAGTGACAATGTTTATTTTTAAAACTAGGTGACATTCCAAAGAAGCACTTAGGGTACCATTCCTTATAACATTTCACAGAAAACATTTCAGAGCAACTGAAAATGACTACTCTGTCTTCAAAAAAAAAAAAGCAAATCTGTACATGTTGGTGCCCTGATTAGAAGCCTTTCACAGCTATCTGGGACCCCTGGGGGTGCAGACACCCCCCTGACTTAAGGGACCCTCTCTTTACCCCCAACACACCTGACACAGTCTCCACTGGCTGGCCCCAAGCTGCCTCTAGCTTTCCCACTTTATTTGGAATGTTTTTCACTCTGGTGTCCCCCCACCCTATCCCAGATATTTTGCTTCAGTAACTACTGCAAATTATTGAAGACTCAGTCCAAGTTCAACCTCCCTGGAAGTTCCTTATTCCACCTCCCATCCCATCCCCTCTGCCCTTGGGGCTGTATTAGAAGCTCCAGGATGCACACTGGAGTTCTTCGTCAGAACCCCCAGCATAGCAAATGTCCTTGTTGGGCCCCTCATCTCTCAACTGGACAATGAGGGTAAGATTCTGCTCCTCATTTCTGTGTTCCCAGTATCTAGTCTAGTGCCAAGGAATGCATGAATGGATGAGTGAAAAATAAACTAAAGGATGGATGGATGGATGGATGGATGGATGGGTGGATGGATGGATGGATGGATGGGTATATGAATGAACAAAATCCAACCCCTCTTTTACAAAACACTACACTGAAGTTAAAAGAGGCAAAGTATCTGTTGCCAAGAACTCAAATTTGATTGTAATTGAATGCAAACTTAAAACATAAACTAATTTTAAATAATTTTGCTTTAACACTCAAACTCTAGAAAATTTAAGTTGAAAGATTTATAAATCTTATTACATGGAAACAAAATTCTGTCTAGCAAAAAAGAAACCAAAAAATAATCCTCAAAATGTCAAACAGAATTTTTAAAAATTTGTATTTAAAAACATATTATTTTATTTAAAACATATTATTTTATTATATATATAATATATCACAGATAGCAAAATCATTTCCCTAAGTGTGCAAAGCCAATGAAAAAACAAGAAAGCAACAATGCAATAGAAAAATAGGCAAAAAATTGGAAATTCTGTGCGCAGAACCACAAATGGCTTATATATGTGCACCCATGTTTATAGCAGCACAATTGCAACAACTAAATCTTAGAAACAACTCAAATGCCCATCAACCATGGAATGGGTAAAAAAGTTATGGCATTTTTATATAATAGTGTACTACTCGGCTATACAGAAGGATAAACTTGAGGCTTGTATAGGTAAATGGATACAACTAGAGACCATGCTCATAAGTGAAATAAATAGAACTCTCATGTGCAAACATCTTGTCTCCCTAGTGCAAAAAACTAAAAGTAAGTAATATATATATGATGGCTAACAGTGATACTATTAATACCTGTTTTGAAACTGTCATTGTCTTTATTTCTTTTTTTAAATCTCTCTCTCTCTCTCTCTCTCTCTCTCTTTATTATTTTTTTTCTTGTTTCAGAACTTTTGTTTGTTTATTCACTCATTTTTATGGTCAGCTCAGCCTGCCCCGAGGGCAGGGCTGGTGCAGCATGTGGTGCTGGGGATTGAACCGCAGTCCCTGAAGCCGCCCAAGCTTCCCCAAGCAGGGGCTTTAGACCACTGAGCTATCCCACCGGGCCCCAAATCTCTCTCTCTTTAAAAAAAAAAAAAAAAAAAAAAAAAAACAACTTTGATGCTACTCTTAATGAGAGAAATACAAATTAAGATTACAACAAGACCAGAATATTGGGTAATTGGCACTACATTGTGAGAGGTAATCCAATGTTTACCAAAATTCACAAGCACATGTGCTCTTTGATCTAGCAGTTATGCGCCCATGATTTTTAAATAAAGTTATATAAGTGAAGCACAAAGTGTTTTATAAGAACATTCATTGTAGTATTGTTTAAAATCTACCTAATCATACACCATCAGGTACAGTTAGGTAATAAGTTATAAACTATTGATGCAATGAACTGCAATGCAACTTTTCAAAAAGTGTGGTTCTTCATGGGAATAATATGAATTGGCAAGATACAGTAGGTGAAAACAAATTCCAGTATTCAAGGAGGCTGAGGTAGTAGGAGTATAAGTTTGAGTCCCACTAGGGCAACTTACTGACATACTGTTTCAGAAAAAAAAAATATCAAGAGCTGGGAATAAAGCTCAGTTGTACAGCACCCCTGCACTTGGTTCCTGGTACCACTACTACAAAGAAGGTAAAAACGGGGTGGGGGAGGGTAAGAGCAGAATAAATTGTTATCAGTTGGAAACATTAGTATATTAAACCCACAAACATAGATTAAATACACAGCATACACTGCTTTGTATGTATGACAACATCTGGCTGGTGACACACAGGTGAGAATGGTCCCCTAGGAGTGTGTTGCTAGCGACGTGATAGCTGTGCCTGTTTAGCCACACCCTGAGGTGTACTATGTGCCTCTCAGCACACCTCCCATCGTTAACTGATGTACCACTGCTGGAACATAGTAGGATACCTCCAGAAAGGCACACAACAGCCTGGGAAGGGGGCGAGTGGCCGAGGCACAGGAGGCTCTTTTCGCTGGATACCTTCTTAGGCTTTTGAAGTATTTCATCACACAGGATGAAGCATAATCACATCACATCACATATTTTAGACACTGCTACTAGAAATTTAAATTCCTACTTACCTTACGTCGCTGCACTCAAAAATAACACATCTTGTTCAGAAAGGAGGCACAAAGAGGGAAAAGAAATAAAGCAAGCATCCCACCGAGCCTCCACAGTTTACAGATTAAAACAAAGCCCAGCCGCCAGTGCCCTGCTGATGGCGCTGCTTTCCTCTTTAACTCAGCCAACGGTTCTGCCAGCTCCACTCTGCCCTAGTGAGGGCGGGAGGGGAAGTGTATTGGCAAGGAAGGGGGGTGCTCTTGGGTTGGGAGAGTTCCTGAGTCCACCACGGCAGGGGGGCCAGAAGCTCACATCCAGTGGCTGGCTCTCAAATGGTGCCCCTAGGAGTTCAAGGGTCAGGCTGAAGTTTGGGGGAGACACAGGAAAGGACCAAAGGGCTCCCACTCTGCAGGCTGACTTAGTCAGCCCAGGGCCTCTCTGGACTTCCACATGGCCATTCTGAATGTCGCTGTTCCAGGGAGTCTAGTTTTTAACTATTTAGCCACCACCCCCCCCCCCACTGAACTGGGGATTGAACTCAGGTCCTTGTGTTTGCCAGGCAAGCATTTATTCTCCTGAGCTATCTCCCCAGCCCCAAACCAATTAGTTTTACAGATAAGAAAACTGATGGAAGAAAGATCCATAACCAGGACATCGAGCCAGGCAGCAGTGGGTGCAGCAGCAGAGCCAGGAAGCACAGAGACTGAGAATCCTATGTCCCTAGAGAGGGTCCCTTCCCATGAGCCCTGGTTGCCCCTGGTCATTCCAGGTACTGGCCATTGTTAGGTCAACTAGAAAAAGGCTGCTGGGCAGGCAGCAGCAGAGGATACTAACCTCAGATTGGCCAGAGCTGGGTTTGGATCCAGCCTCCAACCTTTACTGCACATGCAGCCTATGGGCAAATGACATCCTGGTGCTGTGGGGACCTCCTGTGCATGCCTCACTCAGACAGCAAAGGAGACGGTGGTGAGCACTACAAGTGCCTGATCAGGTCTACTGACTGCTTTGCGATTCGAGTCTCTCAAGTGTTTTTAATCTTTCTGTCTTCAGATATGTGAGGGAGAAAAAGTATGCAGAGGCCAAGCCGCTGGCTCAGCATGGAAGAAGCCTAGCTACACATCTAGAGGGAGTCCAAGTCAGGCATCCTGCTCCTAGAACCCCCACTTCCCTTTCCAGCTTGGGACCCATGCTCTGACCCAGACTAACCCACACTCAGGGCTATCCCAGCTGCTGGCTCATTTCTTCTTCCTCCAGTAGAAGGGTCACCTGCTTAGGAGGCCACTAGAGAGAGGAGGAGAATCAGGAGGCCAAGAAAAACAGGCCCAGCAATGTGGCACCTGGGGTGTCCTGGATGGTTTCGTGCTGGGGAGGAAGGGATGGGGGAGACACAGCTGGTGGGAGGACATCCTCCTGCCCCGAAGGGGCAAGACCTGGGGCTGCAGGCTTTCATGGATATCTTTGCTCTCAGGATCCGCAGAGGGGGGCCGCTCCTTCACAGTTTATGTAATACCTATCTCATAGGACAGCTATGCAGCTTGAGTAAAATAGTATTCCTAAAATGTGTAGCACACTTCTTAGGACAAGTAGGCTTAACAAATAGTAGCTACCTCTCCTTTCGCGAGTATCATGGTCCTGCTGTTCCCCCACACAGCTGTCAGACTGGAAAGCTTCCAGTACCCTAAATGGGTTTCGTACTTTCACACTTCCAGCCGTCCTCTGCACAAGGAACCACTTCACCCTTCCCAAGTTCTGGCTTCAGAACCATCTCCTCCTCCACGCAGCCCTCCTGTGCCCCCCTCCAGCTGCCTGCGCCTCCTGCCCTGACTCTACGGGGCAGCATGATCTATCGCAGAGGTGCTGGACTCCGTGCCTTGGGAGCTCCCAGAGTGTCAGAGCCAGGTCCCTCCTCCCTGCTCTGGCCTGAGCCAGAGCTCAGGATGTGTTTCTTGGCTGAGCTGAGCTCCAGAGATGGAGTCCAAGACCCTGCTGAGGTTCAGTGAGGTCCCACATCCGCAGTGACCTCACCGTACACTTGTTCACTGGCTGAGGACACAAGCTGCCTCCTGCTCCCCAGGGCGCCCCCTGGTGGCGGCAGATGGGAATGCGAGACAGACCCAGGCAGGTAAGGGGAGACTCAAATTTTAGTTCTGGCCTGGCCACTGACTTTCTCTGCAGGCTCAGGCAAATCTTCCTTCTCTGATCAGTTTCCCTGCTGGGTAGTCAGAGGGCCTCTCAGAGCTATACCCACAGTGACATTTCCATGTATGTTCACTGCCTTTGAACTCCTGACACTCAATCTGACCTCAGTCTCATTCTTTTGCTTCACCAGTGCACGAGGGGTTCATTTCCAGTGAGGTTTTTTCTTAACTTTTCCAGTTCATGAATTTGATAACTTTTATAAAACCCCCACATTGCGCCTTGTATAGCGCTGGAGATGTGGAGGTGAATCTGAAATTTGTGTTACCAAGAAGCTCAGCACTCTGGAGCTGGGGAGATAGCTCAGTGGAATAAGCGCTTGCCTGGCAAGTGCAAGGGCCTGAGTTCAATCCCCAGTTCCACCAAAAAAAAAAAAAAAAAAAAAAAAAAGAAGAAGCTCAGCACTTAGGTGAGTGAGTGGCACAGCTATGCATTCGTGGCACTTGCAAGCTCCAAAGCCTGCAACAGCTCCCCAGTGCATTTAGTGTCAAGCCCAAACGTCACTCCAGCCACCTTCAACGTTGTCCCCGTTGTCTCTTGCTTTGCCTTGCCTCCTGTTGCTCCTTCTACTGACATTACCCTGCTCCGTCTTCTCACTGGCTGAAGCTTTCCAGCCTGCTCAGGTGCACCCCAACCCAAGGGAGCCCCCTTCACCCTGTAAACAAAGCCGAAGTCCTCACACCCTCATCTGAACGCCTCCCTAAGAGGATGGCACGGAGCAGGAGGCCAGCAAAGCGGCCTGCAGGGAAGGGACTGATGGTCACCGCTTGGGCCTCACAACCCCTGGAAGCCTTGGCTCAGGCTGTCAGCCTGGTCCTGGGCCCAGGGAAGACACACCACGCAGCTTTAGAGATGGATCAGAGGTAGGAAACTCTGAGCAGTCACTGCAGGGTGCGACTTTCCTCCCCAGGGTCCAAGCCCGTTTCCATGGAAACTAGGGCCAAATTCTAGCAACTGAGAAGAAACAAACAGCACAGGGCTCTGTTTTCCTCCCACAGGGATTAGGATGGCAACGTGGCTAGAGGTGATGAAGAAAGAGACCCGCTTTTCCTCCTCCACTCTGCGACTGCCTCAGGGACATCTGGTGCCTCAATTTTTCCATCCGGCCTCAGTTTCCCCTTCTGTGCAGTGCGCTCGGTTAACCTTTCCATCTGTGGGGTCTGGAAGCATTCCCTGGGGCTGCCTTGGGCTCTGGAGCCTTGCTTCCCTAGGGAACCGTATCTGACTCTGCAAAGCTCCATCCCACAGATGACCATCTGGGACCTGAGCCCTGCGCTCCTTCGCGCCAGAGACTAAGGAGCGTTCTGGCTGCGGGTCAGCCTGGGCTACAGAGCCCCTACCCGACCACCACAGCCGTGGGGACTCCCTGCCACCCAGCGCGGTGGCGGCCCCTGGTGGCCGCACAGGCTCCTGTGCCTTAGCCAGCCACAAGGCGGCTGGACCGTGGGGCTGGAACATACACACACACACACACACACACACACACACCTCAGTGTGCAGAGGACTTGGTGGACCTGGGTCACAGTCATGATCAGCGACCTGGAAGGGACCCAAACAGCTGGACTGGGGCCATGTAAGCAAGCCGTGGCCCTGCTAGGCCTGGGATTCACATGCCTGGACCCCTCCCATCCCATGTTTTTTCCCTACACCTGCTGCCTGGAAAGGGTGCCCCTGGCATAGGCCTCTCCTTCCTCCCCCAACCACTCAAACCTAGCCAGGGCTCTTCAAGTGTGGGTCAGACTCAGGGCCCAAACATAGGGGCAAAAGCTGGTAGGCTTAGGGTATGTAGGGTAAAATGAGGATAACTGTTTTGGACCCACACTGCAGCCTCTGGCCTAAAATCCCCTGCACACATCCCTTATCCCTGAAAGCAATCAATAGTACTGTCTGCATGCAGCATGAGCTGAGAGTGGCCCTCTTCCTTGCCTCTTTCAGCCTTGGGGTACAGAAACCCTGGTATCTTCTTAGGACTGTTCTTTCCTTTTCCATTGGACACGGAGGACTCCAGAGGAGCCCAAAGGAGGCTTCCAGGTATGTGGCTCCTTCCCTTGAACCTCACATCCTGGAAGTTCAATAGGCTACAGGCTGTACAGAAAGAGTATGCCTTGCCCTGTGGGGAAGGACCCTCCTCCACTGTACACCCATCAAGTCAAAGACCCTATGGTCTCTGCTTGCACAGGGGGGACACTGCGGAAAGCTTGCTCCGGGCCCCTAACCCAAAGGCTGGCAACTTTAGTTCTTTTTCAAGCTGAGCCAGCCAGTCTGTAAATTCCCACCCACCTAGGTGGACCTAACTTTGGCTTTCAGGGACCACACACAAGGGAGCCTCTGCTTCCACATCACAGCCTCTCAGATGTTGCATGGTATAGAAGAAGGGCAGGCTCTGCCACCCGCCGTGGCACTTGGTCTCAGCAGTCCCTTCTCTCTAAGCCTCCTGTCTCATATCTGTAACGCTGGAGTCTGAGACTGTTGTCCCGAGGCCCTTGCCAGGTCTGAGAGTCTGTAATTCCAGATCCTCTTCATTGCTCATCTGTGTTCCAGGTTTTTGAGCTACCCTTGATGGCCTGTTCCCTCAGCCCACAGGCTTCAGGCCTGGAACGAATGACTCCAACAGGGATTTGTTGTTGGACAAACCCGGCCCTCCCCACAGGCTTCTCTGTCTCTGGACAGCACGGTTTGGCCAAGGGAAGGAGCTATGCCTAGGAAGATGGCCCAGCCCTATGCCTGTGGGAAACTCCACTCCACCCAGGCTGGAGTGCCAAGGTCTCCCGGTGCTACCTGAGTCCTCTACTCAGGAGCACAGCGCTCTTCGTGCTGCATCCATTGTGTCCAGCAACAAGCAAGATGTTCTTAGAAAAACCTACCATCCAAAGCACTTCTTAGAAAAAGAACTGTTTCCCTGCCAGGGAAAATTTTGGACCAACTTTGAAAGGAGACCTGGCTGGGTACAATCAAAGACCCTATTTTTCCAAATCACAGAAGAGCATTTTTCTACGTGTAAACTTAGAACGCCTCCTTCCCCTTTCCGGTTTTCATATATAGCATAGGAATTTTCCTGCTCAATGAAGTTACTGTGTGAATGCACTCTCTCTCTCTCTCTCTCTCTCTCTCTCTCTCTCCCTCTCCTGTTTGCTCCCTTACTGTCACTCTCAGGCCTTTGCTCAGAAAGAAGATGGAAGAGGGAGCTCAGAGCTGTGGTCTGGGGCTGCTCTTGGGTTGCTCTGGCCAGCAACTGGAAGGCACCGGGAGAACTGTCCACCTTCCAGCCATCTCTCCAGGTTCCTAAGCATCTTCTGACCCATTCCTTCTTCCAGGACAGAAGCAGGGCAAAGATCACTCTCCCCTTTACAGAAGACATAGGTAAGCCACATAGCAGGGAGCAACCAGTTTGTGCCCCCTGTTCCCGCAGTAGCCAGCCCTGAAGACCAAAAGCTGGGCTATGTCTACTATATTCCACCAGCTCCTGGGGCTTCCTGGAGGCTTTCCCAGGTGCAGTCACCACAGGGTGCGACTTTTCTCCCCAACTCTGTGCTCCCAGAGCCATACCCACTCTTTCCTCTTGACACTCTCCTTGGGCACTGCAGTTAGTTCCCCACCCTCTCATAGGATTTGACATGGCAAGGACTAGGCCAAGCCATCTCTCGGTCAGCAGCTCAGAGCTGGCAGATTTGAATGAGTAGTAACAGCAGCATCTGCAGCTAAACCTTGCACGGTGCTTGCTCAACAGCAAGTACTGTTCAGAGAACTTGCCACCAATTGGCAGTCTTCATACCTGACTCTAGGAGGTAAGAGAATCCTGTTGTCCCCATTTTTACAGACTTGGAAAGTGATGTCTGAGGAAGTTACTGTTCAAATAGGTACAGGTGGGCCGGCGAGATAGCTCAGCTATCTAAAGCACCTGCTTAGGTAAGCTTAGGGAATCATGATCCAGCCCCAGGCTGTGCCAGCCTGGCCTGCAGGGCAGGCTGAGCTGACCATAAAAGAAAAGTAAAATAATAATAATAATAAAAGGAGCAGGCATGATGGTGGAAAGGCTCCAGCCCTGACTACAGGGCAGAGTCCTCCTTGTTTTGCTGTCCAGGATCACAGGCTCGTACAGTCTGCCCCGTTGGCCCAAAGCCCTCTCCCAGGCCACAGCCACAGGCAAATGCCTGGACTCACATCGTGCATCTGCCACTAGCTGGTTGCATGACCTTGATCAGGCCAATTCACCTCCTGCATCGCGCGTCCTGTGTGTGGTGTGTGCTGTAGAATCTGTACCATAGAACTTCACTCAGCATCGAGCCCACAGGAGGAAGACGGGCAACACAGGGGTTACCATCCTGAATATGGCCTGGCATGCAGCGGGTGCTTCCTGGGCAGTGTGCGTCCCAACTAACTGGATTGTGAACAGAGGCCAGGTGCATCCCAGGTGGCGCACACACACCCCTGCCTAGAGGCCACTGGAGAATGCACACAATGGGACAAACAGCCAGAGAGCAATGGCCCAAAGAGTCAGCCCAAAGAGAGGGGCAAGTTCCCAGCTCTGCAATCTCACCAGGTGGGGCCCCTCCACACAGCACACACACAGTGACCTCCTCAGGCCTGGCAGAGGTCAGCAGGAGGTAGAACTGAGCACATGAGTGCAATGAGGGCCTCTGGTCCCCTCTTTCTCCCCTTCCCCAAACTTCTGAGTCACCCTCTTGTGGACCAGGTGACACAATGGCCTCAGGTGTGATCAAGCGTGCGCAGCCACGGGCATCTGTGAAGTTCTGTGGTCAGCTGCTGTGCTTTATGGACTTTCCTTCTCCATGCAGGAACAGAGACTCTTTGAGTGTGAGCAGGGCCTTGATTCCTGAGGATGACATCAGCTGGAATGCACCCCCCCACACCAGACAGGCAGCTCTGGAGGGCACCGCTCCGGCTGGACAAGGAAAGCAGGGGCACAGCTCAGAGCAGAAGGAGCCTGCCAGGGGCACAGAAGGTACCCTTGTGGAGACACGCAGAGACCTGCTGGAAGGGGCACCACAGCTCCTGGCTCCTGTGAACCACAAGGCCCTGCATTCAAGGGTACACAGCTCCAGCTGACAGGTCAAGCAAGGGCCAGAGCGCTTCTGGGCCTGAGGGATTCAAGGGGCATTTTCCAAAGTAAGTGTCTTAGTTACTCTTCTCTCGTTGCTGGGACGAATACACAACACTCAAAATGAAGGAAGGAAAGGTTTATTAGCTCACAGTTACTGGAGGTTTCAGTCCATATTCGGCTGGCCCAAGGCTGAGTGGAACAGGGCGGAGAGCATCCAGTTCATGGCAGCAGAACAGCAACAATCGCTACAGAGGCAACCGAACAACCAGGGGAGCAGAGAACAACAGCGCCAGTCTGTCTCTCTTTCTCTCTTTATATTACATTCAGGCTCTCCGTCTCAGCCCATCTGCCTTAGGCTACACCCATAATCCCAGAAGTACTTAAAACACACAATCCCAGGAATCATGGATCAAGTCTCAAACTCTAGATCAGTACTAAATCACATAATCCCAGTGACTCATGAGTCAAGCCTCAATCTATAGAAGTCCCTTCCCATGACTGCATGCAGCTTTGCAGGGGGACAACTAGACATAAACCATAACAGCAAGGATAGCAGGGAGGGGCTTCAAGGAAGCAACCAGCCATAACATATGAGCACAGGCATCTCCGTAGAATGAGCTCAGTGCCATCTCTACAAAGACACTGCAAATTCAGCATGACTGTAATCCAAGCTGTGGCAGAGGAGCCTCACAAGTTCAAGGCCATCTTTGGCTATGTAGTAAGTTCAAGATCAGCCTGAATTACATAGTTAAGACCCTGTCTCAAAAAAGAAAAAAAGAAAAGAAAGATTCAAATCTTAATCTCAGGGTCCTCTGAATGTCAGCTTATTTGGAAAGCTTCTGCCAATATAAATTAATGAAATTAAAGTAAGGAGATTGTCCAAAATTATCTGCATGGGCCTTAAATCCATTGACAAGCATCCTCATAAGACACACTGAGGGGGCATTTGACAGACTGAAGAGGAGACAGCACATGACCATGAAGGCAGAGATTGGAGTAATACAGCCACAAGACAAGGAACACCTGTAGCCACGAGAGGCCAGAAGGGGTGAGAAATGTATTCTTCCCTAGAGACTGCCATGCCTCAATTTCAGACTTTTGGCCTCAGGAACCGTACAAGCAATTATTGTTGCTTAACGCCATCCATTTGGGGCTCTTTGTTGCAGCAGCCCCAGGACACATACATTTCCTGAATGCTTCCTACAAGGCGCACAATTCCACGCCAGTTACCTGGCTCACTCCACACCCACTATGACATGCTCCAAGAAGGAAAAGCCATGAGGACTGCTCTTTTATAGGTGAATAAAAGGAATTCAGAGAGCTCAGGCCATACAGTTTGTAAGTGGTAGAAGCAGGAACTGGGCTCCGACAGCCTGGGCCCGTAGTCCATGTACTTAATCGTGACACTGGTGGATCTTGGAGTGAGCTGCTGGGACTGTGGGCAGCAGCAGCATCAGAGAACTTTCTGCAGATACAAATCTTCGAGCTTCACTCCCAATCCACTGCAGCAGGAAATCTGGGAGGGGCCCCACATCCTGCATTCCCCTAGCCCTGCAGCTCTCTCTGATGCACACACATGTCTGAGGGGGAGCAGAAGACTGCATCAAGAAACCAGCTGGGGAGAGTCCGCTGCAAGGGCTGAGAGCCAGGCATGGGACTTAGGGGCAGGACCCCAGCTGTTTCCACCAGGGGACAGACCCGAGAAGGGCCCCGCACCTAGATGTAAAAGGTGGGGCTTTCCTGTAATTGTAGCACAGCAATTGGGTGATGTCCCAAGTAGGCTGATGGGACCCTGAGTCCTCTGACTGACTTGGTCCCACTGACAGGAAACGAGAATGTCCTGGGGCTCAGATGAGGCCACCAAGTGGCCCCCACTGACAGAGAAGGAAGCTGACCACTAGGAAGCCTGTCCCAGGCTATTTCTGGAGAGGTAACCAGGCTGGAGAGAGACCCACAACTCCAGCCACTGGGCCTGGTGAGGTACATGAGGGCTCTGCAGCCAGAAGGAGGCTTCTGGTCACTGCCTGTGCTATCACCCAGAAAGGGCACACAGGACCGAGTGTCCCACATCTTGCAGGGGCTACTTCCCTAGCTTTATTCTAGGCTCCCCTTACCCACACTGGGCTCAGGGGTCTGAAGACAGCTGGCAAAGGCCACCCCACTTACATCAGAAAAGTTCTGCTCTACAAATCTCTTTCATGTCCACAAATGGGTCACATCACCTGTCCAGGAACAGCTCCTTCCTGGTTCCTGAGTTTCGCAGGAGGCCACAATTTCTTATAATCTAGTATTAGCCGTGGACTTGCTGTGCCCCCCACTAGCCCATGGACGCTTCTTGGGGCAGGTGGCATGTTCAGAGTCATCTCTTTATGTCCCAGCTTCACCTCTCTACCTTGGCACAGAGCCCTGCACTAGGTTTGGTGGAAGTTGAGATTTTGATGAATCAGTGAATGAATCAACAGATGAATGAGCAAAGGAATAAATAATGCACGTGTAAGCAAATGAGAGAGCTTCATGGATTCTGGGTAAGACAGATGGCATGCTCATCTTTGTACCCGTTGACTATAATCAGTCATAAAATAGACTCATGTGTGCCAGTAATTGTCACAGTAATCCGACCAGTGCCATTGAGTTTAATAGTCACTTCATAGCCTAGCTCTCTTCGGACCCCACCACTGAAGTGTAAGATTAAGAGCTGCCTACAGGCTTAATGTTGACTCTTCGAAAGTCAGTAAGGAGTTTGGAATAACGGCCTACTGCAACATGGCTTCCCTTGGCTCTCCCCACCGCAAGCCGACCTGGGAGTGCCTCTGCTAGGCAAACTGGCTTGTCACACTTCAAACTAAATTCCAGCCATTTCCACCTTCCCCTGCCTGAAACAAGGGCCTGGGTGGGGCACGTGGATACAGATGCTTCCCCTTCTCTGTGACAGACTGTTGGGTTCTTGTGGTTTGGCTGAAGGCCCATGTTCATGGCCTATCTGGGTGTTGGAGCAGGAGCTGAGACCACTGGATGAGATGGGATGAGATAGGCTAGGCCTCATAGCTCCAGGAGCAGAGAAGCTCCTCCTGCAAAGATGAAGCCCTATCTTTATGGAGACAGGCACTGAGTTGGAAGGAGGACCATGCAAGAAACTGGAAAACAGGTCGGAATTCTGTAGCTTTCTCTCTAAATGTACTAAGTCTCTCTCTAAATAAAGCATGTCCTGGGGTATGTCCTGAACTCTTTGGTATGGATGATACTACACAGCCAATAAAATCTTTTTCAGAAGTTGCTATCCACAGGCCACTAGGCAGTAATAATTTACATGACCCTGGGAAGCATAGCTACAACAGGAGACTGGACCCCAGGAAAGGAGCCAGGGCTGGTCCTTCCCATCATTCACTTGCTCATGGCCCAAGTCTGGCTTTGCCCACAGTCAACATCCATGGGTCAGTGTTGTCTGGACTTGGCCTGGGTTGAACTCAGTGAAATGCAGAAAATAAAGAATTCTGTCCCTGGCTACTTCTCAGCCTAGTAAAGGAGGCCAGATATCAACACACAGAATCCTAATAGAGTGGTCTGGGCTTGGGATCATGGGTGAAATACAGACAAAAGTCTGAGGGGGATGGCAGTTCTGGCAGGTTCTGAAGGGAGAAGTGATCAAGAAAGGAATGAGGAACACAAAGGAATGAGCAGAGAGCTGAGCAGATCCGTAGTGAGGAAAGCTGGGAAGATGTGAGTAATTCAAAGAATAAGAGCTATGGGACCCACAGATAGAGAATCACAAACACTGAAGCAGAAAAAAAGGGGAAACGTGGATTTAGGCTCCTCTTAAGAAATGTTAAGCAAAGGGCTGGCATTAGTTTAATCTCTGGACAGTCTGGTAAGGCGGGAGCCATGGCTGCCCCCTTTCTTAGCTGAATAGACTCAGAATGGAGGAGATCAAAGCCATGAGCTGGTCTTGGGGTGGTGGGGACTTCACTTCCTATCCTTAATCACTGTGCACTTAGGAGCTGCGCCAGATAGAGGGGAGACTTGAATGTCAAGTGTGGGAACTAGAAGGTATGTGACAGGAAACAAGGTGGTATGGAGAGCTTCTGAGGGAGGCCTCCAGTTGACCATGTTAGGAGAAGTCACCCCCGCTCCTCAAGTAGTCATCTCTGGCAGTTGGGCCCCTTCCCTGCCTTCGCCAAGGAGTGGGCAGGACCAGGGGATTTGGAATGTGGAGCGCGGGTGTGAGTCTGGCAACGGAGGAGACACTTCCTTGCCTGCAGTCTCTCAGCACTTGGCATGTTGTGCCCTGGGCAAAGGCAAGCTGCCCTGGGAACTGCCTGGAGCATCTCCACAGATGGGGCTGCCTGAATTCAGACAGGACGGGTGAGCACTGAGGACAGAATGAGCTCATGGCTTCAGCAGGCACCGTGAAATCACGCCCACACTACCAAGGCAGATGAAGTGCCGGAGTAACCAGAGCTGGAATGACTCCGAGAATGTACATAGTCCAATGGCCCCACGATGAGAAACTGAGGCTGAGCCTAATAACAAGACTTGTCCAATTACCCAGAGCATGGCGTGTCCCCGTATATCCTACCCATGAGCCAAGTCAGCATAGCGTCTAGAGTGTGTGCCTACCACGGGGCGGGATGCATTTGTGTCTGTAGTGGAGGCCTGTGGCCTACAGGCAATAACTAATGCTGTTGAGTAGGAGAAATGAATGTAAGAAATTTGTTCCACTGCTTCCAACACACTATATCCTTCTACACATTTTATGACTCAATTGTGCAGAGAGGCCTGCTCTCTGAAGAACACAGGCATTCCATTGGGCTCTCAAAGTAGGATTTGAGTTTAAGGGAGCAGCCAGAACAGATGGTGACCCTAAAGTCGTATTTTAAACAGGCTGACTCTTGTTTGATGCGGATGAAAGTGCAGCTTGGCGGTCCTCAGATGTCCACTGAAGGAAAAGTCTGTGGCCTTTAGAATCATGTGAAAGGCCTAGACCTTCCCAGGAGAGAACTCAGGAGACACTCCTAAGTGGAGACCAGAAGCAGAGTGAAGAGGGACCTTGGAGGGACCCAAGAAGGACTCACCTTGCCCAGCTTGATGCAGGGGAAAAAAGGCATAGAATTGAGCACCAGAGATTCTGCAAGCAACTTCCTGCCCCACCATATGCTAACCAAGCGAACTTGGGAACATTCTCTAACTTTCCTGAGCATAAGTCTCCCGAACTGCATGTAGAAGGGGCAATACCCAGCTCTCAGTGTTGCAGTGCAAGGTGAGCATCAGGCACCTAGCACATCCTGTTGACTTCTGTCCAGTTCACACTTCCACTCACAGATACACAAAGCATTACCCAGCACTAATGCCCCCGTTCCTGTCACCACTAGTGCCGGAGACTCAGGTGGAACAGAACATGCACAGCCTTGGTCCACAGCATGGAGGGTCTAGGATGTGCTCTTCAACACTGGCAGGGCAGTGAGCCAGGGGGGGGACTTCAGAGTGCTGGTGTGTGGTCCTCATCCCAATCAGAATCTCTGGGCTTTGAGGCCCAGGCCTTAGAATTTTGAAAGCTGTGCTGTGGGGTGAGGTGCACAGTCTTAGGGGGAGCTCAAGTGGCTGAACACCTGCTGGGCTCAGCTCTCCCTTTAGCACTCAACATCCCCTGAAAGGCCTACACATGCTCGTGCACGCGCGCGCGCGCGCGCACACACACACACACACACACACACACACACACACTAGTAGAAGCACCCTTCTGTTCAAGTGAGGAAATCAATGTTCCTTCTGAGCAACATGCCCCAGGTTACAAGCCAGTGCATGACAGAATTGAGACTTGGACTCTACCTGATGGTCCCAAAGTTTAGCTCCTGGTCATGCACTAGCAGGAGGACAGTATCCCTCCCAAAGCACCCAAGCGGGGATGAGAGTGACAACACACCCATGGTTAAGCTGCATTCAGCAGTTTCAGGGTGGTGTCTCTTGTGGTCAGGACATAGAAGTCTAGACTCAGTTCTAAAACCAGTCCCGTTAACAAGTTCTTTTCTTTATAGATCTTCATCTTTCCATCTGTCATCTGAGAGAGTCCATTAAATGATCCTCTAACCCCAATATTTTCTGCTCTCAAGTTCCCAGAGGGTTTCTGAGGACCATGGCATAGGGAAGAAGTGAGCTATATAAGATACATGAATGGTGAACTATGCCTTCGCCCACAAGGAGCCCCTGTGCAGCCCTGGACCACACTGGGTGGGAGGCGGCCTCCAAAGGGCAGTTCTTAGAAATCCTGAACTTGAAGATGACTGGCCAGTCTCCCACATACATATGCATGAGCAGCATTCTTCACATTCCTCCCAAACTTCCCAGGCCAGGGCCACCCCACACATTTATTCCTGGAAAGGTAAACATAGATTGAAAAGGGAAAGCCTCCCAGAGCCATCAGCAGAACATACCACTGTTCACGCAGAAAGCTTTTATCAAGGACCCGCTGTATATTAAATACCATTTAAGCACCTTCCCTCTTGGACTGACAATGTTAGTGCAAGAGCTTTGGAGGGCAGTGATCCTGTCAATCTCAAACATCTTACCACCCTTTGCCACAATTCTCAGCCTCTTCCACAATTTAGGGACCTCAAATCTATAAATGGTACTGCCTCCAAGACGAAGCATCTGTCATCAAAAAGAGGGAGCCCTATACCTGCAGGCCTGAGTCTAGCAAGAGAGCTCCACAGGAATTTGGAGACTGAACTAAAGTGTTCTGCCTTAAACTACATAAGTTTCCACTCCATAACACATGTGTATTTGTTTTTGTTTTTTAATAATGCAAAAACATCCTCAAGTATTTTCCAGTTGTTACTGATCTCCTTGTCCCAACTTACCAACTGCTGAGTAAAGTGGATGCTCCAGGAAATAAACAATGTGGCTCTGGGAAGGCCGTTGTCACATGGCCAAGAACCATGAGCCTGGCCCTGTTAGAGCAGCAGGGCTCTGAAAGGATGGTTGGGCAGGAGCAGGGCCACTCACCGTGCTCCTCCCACTGTGCAGCCATCTCTGAGGGGACAACCATACCTCATGCAGCACAAACACCAGTGTCTTCTATACCAAAGCCTTCCCACCCCAGCTACTTCTCCCATGACCATATTTCTTTTCCTTAGAAAGAGAATTCTGAATTGTGTTTATGGCTGTTTATTCTTCATACTGAGGTCCAGTGAGATGGAGAGAGGGAGGGAGGGAGGGAGGGAGGAAGAGGGAGAGAGAGAGACAGAGAGAGGGAGAAAACAGAGGGAGGGAGGGAGGAAGGGGGAGAGAGAGAGACAGAGAGACAGAGACAGGGGAGGGAGAGCTGAGCCTCTCCACTCAGGGTAAGCTTTCCTCACTTACCCTTCCCCACCTCTTGACCAGGCCTGTGGGATAGCCTGAGAGGCTCCACGGGGTCCAGGGGCTTTTAGCACAGGCTTGGGCTTGAGGACCTCCCTGTGACTCTGTTTCCTAACTTGCAAGCCTCTGAAAGTTGTCTTGTCTTGGGTGACACAGATGCGGAAGCCCTCTTACACTCACCGAGAAGCAAGTCCCTCTCCAATAAGCAGAGGCAGAAGAAGGCCAGGCAGCTGAGCCCAGAGTCCCACTCTACACCCTAACTGCAGCTGGTGCACCCCTGGTGAGTGCCACATGAGTCCTGAGGGACCACAGTGCCCAGGTCCAGCCTGAGGAAAGCAGCCACCAGATGGAGCTGCCATCTTCCTCCCAGAGACCACCTCTTTCCCTCCCCTCACGTCAGGCTGCTTCTGCAACCCTTGTCCTGTGCCTTCTGTCTGGAATATTTTCCTCAACATCCAGCCTACCAGCCTGCTCCCCTCCCTATTCATCCCTGTGTTTTCACCTTAAACATCACTCCTTGCAGGGCCAGCCAAATAGTTCAGCGGATGAGAGCACCTGCAAACAGGCTCAGGGGCCGGGGTTCAATCTCCCAGCCTGCTGTGCTGGTGAGACCCTGAACACTCTGTAGACCCTTCCCTCAAATACAAAAACCAGGTGGTAAGGTTCACAGCACATCACACATTGCCCTGTCGCTGGCAGGTGGTCAATAAATGTTTATCAAGTAAAAGTGAATAAACAAATAGAAGAGTGAAAAGCAACCAGACAACTACCGGTAAAATGGACATTCCTACCACAAGAAATATGGAATGAATTCTATACTGCCTACTCGCCTTGAAAAGCCCTGGATAGCTGCGTTTTATCATTCCCACATCAGATTACGGCTACCTCCTCTACCCCATCAATGATTCTAACTTCCAGAAGTGATTGAATTGCCTGGCCCTTCTAGTCCTTGGAGAGAGGGCCTGCAAATGAATTCAGACCCCTGGTGGAATGAACCAGCTATTAGCAATGCTGAGGGAGGCTGCAGCAGGGCTTAGCAATGACATTAGTCACCCTGTGACTGAACCTGGTTACCACAGGGGTGGGGACAGGTGGGGGGTGCCTCACCACAAGGCAGGCACTGTGCCAGCAGTTTGGGAGACACCATTTCCTTTACTGGGTACACAAAGGCCAAGATAAGCAAGATTATCATCACCACTCCTGCACCTGAAGAAGCTGAAGGTTCAAGAACATCAGTCTGTCTCCCAAGCTCATCAGCCGGTATATTCTGAGCCTAGAGCAGAAGCCCCTCTCTACACCATGGCCCACCCTCCCCTATGCCACAAAGCATTGCAGCACACACTTTGGCCTCTCATGATGTCTGGGGGCAGCTACAGGACATATTCCAATACTGCAGGTCTGGGCAAGACCTGGGACCCTGCCCTGTTCTCAGGCATCCTGGGGATGCCAATGTTGCTGACTCGGGGAACACAGTTTCAGAGAGTCTATAAAAGAGGAAAGACTAGAGAGAAGGTGAAGAGAATATGTATGGTATTCAACCCAGCAACCATGCCCTGCTTGTGAGTAAGACCACCCTGGACCTGCTGGAAACTCATTTGACCTAGCAACCAGGCCTGGTGTGTGGAACCAGCATGTGATTGGAACTTCATCTATCAGACAGGCCCAGTGTGGAAAACTTCAGCAGAACTCCCTGCAGAGTCCAGAGAAAGGACCCACCCAGCTGATCCAGGAGCAGAACATCTTGTCAGAATGGCTGCAGCAGGAAGAAGTGGAGCACAGCAGCCAGATCCAAGTCACACTCAGCTGGAGGAGTTTGAACTTGGTAGATCCAGATCCGATGCTAAGGTAAGAACTCAATCAAAGCTCCACACCAAAGATCAGATGGCAGGGCTATACAAAATCACAAAGAGAAGGGGCAAAATGCACTCTCAGGCCCCCAGCCCACCCAGAACAAATATAGGAGACAATAGCATAGAAGAAATTGGAAATCACACACCTAAAATCTCTGAAATAATAGCGTCCAAAGTAAAGAAACAACTGACAAAAGGTATAGAGCAGTGGTTCTCAAGCTTTCTAATGCTGTGACCCTGTAATACAGTTCCTCATGCTGTGGCGACTCCAAACCAAAAAATAATTTTGGTGGCTACTTCAAAAATGTAATTTTGCTACAGATATGATTTGGAATGTAAATGTTAGATATACATTATGCATTCTCATTGCTACAAATCAAACATAATTTAAACATAGTAATTAATCACAAAAACAATATTTAATTATATGTTGAGAAATATTTATTACTAACTCCAATAAATAACATTTCACCATGGCATAGCATGGGTTTAAAAAGCCATTGGAAATATGTATTTTCCGATGGCTTTAGGCGATCCCTGTGTTTTGGTCGTTCGACCCCTTCCAGGGTCGTGACCCACAGGTTGAGAACCGCTGGCATAGAAGAAATCAGATCAGAAATAGTTTCTTAAGTAGAAAAAGAAAAATACCTATAATAAAAGAAGTACTAAGTGCTTCTAAAGAAGACACTGATAAAAAAAGAAGAGGAGAATAGAAAATGATGGAATCTTTCAATGAGCAACGTAGGAAAGTAATAGAACGTATGAAGCAGATTCAAAGTGCTATACAGGAACTTAATACCTTAATCACAAGCTGGCAAAACCATTTCAATGAAAGTGAAAATATTTTCAGACTTTAAAGACACCATGCAGTTGGTGAAGAGGTAAGAAAAGATCTCTTAAAAACAATTAGGATGCAGGAAAAAATAATTCAACATCTGCAAGATGATGCAAAGATCAACAATGTAAGACTAATAGCATCAATGAGAAAGAAGGAGTCTGTACGAACGATCTAAAAAGTATATGGGAAGAAATAATACCAGAAAACTTCCCAAATATGGGGAAACAATTTGACATTCAAGGAACTGAAGCATGTAGAGCTCCAAATAACATCAAGCCAAATAAAATCACACCCAGACATATGATAATCAAGATCCCAGAAATTCAGCACAGAAGCAGCTACTAGAGAAAAGAAACAGATCAGATTTAAAGGAAAACCCATTAGACTAATGGCAGTTTTCTCTTTACAAACCACCCAGTTAAAAAGAGCAAAGTACTTAAGTCTTGCAAGAAAACAAATTCCAGCCCAGATTGCTATACCCTGCAAAACTCTCTTTCAAGTTCAATGGAGAAGTGAAATACTTCCAGGACAAAGAACAACTAAGGAATTTCAAGATGACAAAGCCCTGCAAAGTTTGCTAAAAGATATTCTAGAGAGGAATCAAAATGACCACAACATGAAGGAGAATGGAAAGAACCCACCAAATAGGGCAAACAATTAAACACAGGAGAAAAAGAGGTATACAACAGCAGTCTTTCAGCTATTCTTTTGCATACAGCAGCAGAATATGTCCATCAGCACATTCTACAAATGGACTTCTCCTGCACCCTATGGGTCATGATTCTGTCTGAGTCTACAGGGTGGATATCAAGGAAATAACAGTAGCTCAGTCCCCCAAGTAACACCTGGCTGCCCATAAGCATTATGGACACTGTCCACATCCATGACATACTAGAACTTTGTGTGATATCCTATCCCCAAACTGTTAGATGCTCTGGTCATATATTTGCCATTCCAGAATTTAAGTTATGTTTTATTCTTAGTAATTCTTTACTACCATGGAAACTTTTCAAACTTAGTTGATATCTGTGTATATATTAACCTATCCAAATACTAAGCAAGTACTCTGAATTGATTATAGATTCATATATATATATATAATATACAACATTCTAACCTCTAAGTTGGGCTCATGATTTGATTTGAATTTTGGAATATTATTTTGAAATATTTAATTTAATTGTAATTAATTAATATTTAATTAAATTTTTGAATATCGTTTAAGTGTACTTTTTGTTTTATGACTTATACTGTTTATTTGACTTATACTCTACTCATAAGACATGGTATATTTTCTCCTAGTATTAGAAACTTTAAAAAATAAAAATTATATATGTATAATAGATATGTGTGTGTATATACACAAGAAGGTTAGGATAGATATACAGCTACTTTGTCTTAGTTCATTGAGAATAAAAGTTTGTACTAATATTGTTTAGACAAGATATCAGGTCTGCATCTTGTCCTCTGAATAACTACTGTGAAGACAACAACTTAAAAAAATGCATATGGTAGATTCAAAGACTTGTGAGTAGCTCGGTGCAGTTGGAGCCAGGGTGCAGGGAGGGATGTAAGTGAAGAGACCTTGTCTCCACCCGAGAATAATGGAACTTACCACGCTGTAATGGAAAGCACGGAAAGTTGTGAAGAAGGGATGCAGCAAGGCTGGACCTGTGTTTTATTTATTTTTTTAAATTTTTAAAATTTTTATTTATTTTTTTTCTTGTTTCAGAACCTTTGTTTGTTTATTCACTCATTTTTATGGCCGGTTCAGTCCACCCCCAGGGCAGGGCTGGTGCAGCATGTGGTTCTGGGGATCGAACCACGGTCCCTGAAGCTGCCCAAGCTCCCAAGCAGGCGCTTTAGACCACTGAGCCATCCCGCCGGGCCCCGGACCTGTGTTTTAGACAAGCCACTTTGCTTACAGTGAGATGTGCCAAAGGGCAGAAAGGGAGGGCCTACTGGCAAGGCAGCAGCTACAACCCTCCATTGGAGAGACAGGGGCCTGAGTGGGGAGCGGTGAGGGGTGCCAGGGAGATAGCACATATGACACATGCTGCAGGGGCACTTTCCTGGTGCTACACACTTTCCAGGTGCTAAAAACATCTCAGCTACTCCACACAGTGGAGCAACAGTGAGGAGAGTAGAAAAGCTATTGGCAGTTATAAACTCAGAGGTAAACAATTTAGTGAGATTGTCTGAAAATGTAAAAACTTTAAAAGGGACTGGGGATATAGCTCAGTGCGATGGATTTGGATTCAATTCCCAGTACTAGGTAAAAAGAAAAAAAAAAAGAGATGGGATGGGATGGGGTGGGA